>PVKN010027090.1:0-13631 GCA_004027915.1 Capromys pilorides | reverse complement strand
ATCTTGTATTTTCCCAGCCTTAGCCTTAGGAAAAGCTGTTTCTCAAAGGAACACAGGTCACATTAACTTGGCAAATGGTATTTAGAAGCCAAGATCTGGATATGCTTGTTGATACTGGGGTATCACGCTTCTAGATCCTCTTGGAGAGCAGGACTCCTTAGTATATATGTATGTACTATATACTAACCCATGAATAGTTCTATGTTCTGCACTTGCTCCTCTGTACTGTGTGTGTGTGTGTGTGTGTGTGTGTGTGTGTGTGTGTGTGTTTCTGTGTGTAAAATGTATGCATGAACCACTATTGATGTCTCTGACTCTAATGTTTCTGGTAATCTTTGATTGAACACAATATTGTACATGAAAAATTATACTCTCTATATGAGGTTGTCATCTTATAGCACAATAAGTATCAGCCTGAACTTCTGGTGAAATAAAGGTGAAGGTTCATAAGATTATCCACTGCCTCACCATAAAGCTACTGCTGGCTTGCTGGGACAAGTCCACATGGACCTGGATGACTCTGGCTCTACAAATTGTCTACCAGTGACAGCATAGATAAACCTGGAGTACTGGAGTAGGTCTCTTTTTCTTACTCTCTCTCTCTCTCCCCCCTCCTTGTTTTTTTCATTGTTTGATATTGTTTTTATACAAGTATGAATGTGGTTTTTAGTATTTTGTGGTTCAGTTCTGTTTTGTTCTTCCTTTTATTTCTTCTTTTTCCTTCCTATCTTTTGTACCAGTTTCCCAAAGTTTGTATATTCTTCTTTGTCCTCCAGCATTACTTCTAATCTCTTCCTCTCTTCCATTTCTCTATTTTTCCCTAACCCCTTTTAAATTTTCTTGCGTAAGGGTAAAATTGGCATATTGAGAGTTTGTGTACTACATACAATTTTCTAGTTTGTTTTAGATTTTGTTATATAATCTAAATAGTTAAAGGTAGAAAATTAATACTTACCTCAGTCTGTCACTTTCTAGGTGACGTTTGATGCTGTTGTTATTGATGGTTGTACCACTTTAGCAAAAGTGGCATAGTTGTTCTAATTAGCTGGTATACCAAGACTAAGATTGTGTTAAGGTTCATAGAAAACATTGTGGGTCAGTGCCATAGTACTAGGGGAAGTGCTATGCTGACAGCAATTGCTCATCCCCAATAAATCAAAGAGATAAGATCTTGCAACAGACTCAAAACTCAAAATTTAGCTGGGCATGGTGGTGCATGCCTACAATCCCAGCAGTTGAGTGGCTGAGGTAGGAGGATCAGTGTGAGTTTGAGACTAGCCTGGGCTGCAAAAGTGAGCTCAAGGCCAGCCTAAACTGCATAGTGAGACCCTATCTCAAACACACACACACACACACACACACACACACACACACACACACACACACCCCTCAAAAACCAGCTATGCATGGAAGACACCTCTGAGAAGTAGTCATTTCTACTACTTCTAAATACTAGCAAAAGAAGATTCTAAGTACTTGCAAAAAAGCAACATACCATAGGCAATTCACATGCATCAACCCTGGAATTAAACTGAAAAAAAAAAGGTCAGAAGATATTTAAACAAGATACAGCCCTAGACATTTAGTTCATTAAAGGCAAACCCAGGGGACAATGAGGTGGGTCAGTCTGAAAGCCACATACCTGGCTTCTCAGAAGTGGTAACAACAAAGCAAATGAATGAGACTCTTGAAAAAATTGAATCAGAAATAATTTCTCAGATAATTGCAGAGCTAGTATCCACAATTAAAACCATACTTAATGACTCTAGAACCAATGCAAATGAAAGAAATGGGGGAGCTAAGGAATGGAGGAGCTAAGGAAAATGATGGAAACAACAAATGCCCAACATAGGAAAGAACTGGAATCCATAAAACAGATTCAAACAAATAACAGGGTGACTGAAAATTCTACTGAAAGTATCCACAGCAGAATAATCTGTGAGTACAGAATCTCAGACATAGGAGACAGGCTTGTGGTTAGGGATCTTGAAAGATTTCTTAAAAATAGTAAGGGATGACCAGAATGACCTTGGAGTCTGAATGTTAGGATGAAAGAGATGGCCAGTTGCACCAAAGTACAGGTGCCACTCCATGTGCCCAGAAGAATACCCACAGTAGCACCAGACACTTCTCCATGGCACCTAGAGTTGCAGCTTACTCTGGCTGGTGTCAAAAGGCCAGCTTTCATTGCATGCTATCATCTTGCCTAAGAATGTCACCTCTGCCTCCTGGCACTCCAGGCAAGTCAAAAAGCAAGCATCTTTTTTGGTGGTTAAATAGTCCTCTGGCACTTATCTGCAGGATCCTTGACTTCAGTGACAATGTCCAACAGAACTGATTTCCCCAAGCTGCACTCTTTGAAGAGGGCCACCAAAAACATGAGGCTTTGTGAATCAAAAGACCACCCCAAAAGAAAGTGAGCCACTTGCACCTTATAATGCTCACTTTTGTTACAAGCATGCACAGAATATTTTATCCATTCCAGCCAGGCATTTGTTTCCCCATATCTCATCTCTATTTGCACAGTATGTGTTAGATTGGCCACTTTGTTTACCTTGACTAGAGTTGGGTTATAGGCAGGAGTATACAGGGGTCTAGTGAGTTCATGAGCCATAGAATTGCTATGGGGGGTAGGGAAATTTGGACAAGGTGTAAGATGAAATAGTCCAAGGAATCTTGTCCTACATCTGTCCTTAGCCCATAATCGCTATATGCCTGGGGTCCTGAGTTTCTTCCTTAGGATTGTCTATCACCAAAATAGTCATATTGGAGATGTCTGTGCTTTGGAGGGGGTGTTCCTCTTATCAAATGTTGAAAGACAAAGCCTCTTCCTGGGGTGAATTGTGGGTTAATTGTGCAGCTAAAATCACTGGGGAAACTGAGGTAGCTAAGCTCCTTGAGGAGACTGATACTCCAGCTGTGTATGAAAAAAGCTATAAAGTGATGTCAGTGGAGCATAGCAGGTTTGGAAAGCTCCATCAGAACTTCCCATTCTCCTAGATTCTGTTTCACCCTCCTTAAATATTGCTTTGCTTCTGAAGTTATAGAAGCAAAGTTTCCTTGCTTATTTCCCAAAGAAAAAATGCCCCATAAGATATAAAAAATATAAAAGTGGATACAGGACTTTATTATCTGCTCTCAGGAGGACACAAATCCCCTGCAAAGATGCAGAATAAACTACTCTTTGTTCCTAAAACTTCTAGTTTTGTTGGTGCTGTAGAGGATCCCATGAAGTTACCTGTTTCAGTGTAACTTAGGATGAAGTTCTTTTTTATGATTCTAAAGTTACAGGGCTCACTGGGTATACAGGCATACCTGAGGAACTCAAAAATAGTCCACCACACTTACCTCCATAATGCACATAGGGCAGCATAAGAAAAGGCATCTTCTTCAAGGGGACAGAAGTACTTTCCTGCTGTACTTGTTTCAGAGGAGTCACATTTCCATATGGGATGACCTGACACACATAAAAGTTCAAAGCAGAGGGTTAGATACCTGGGGCACATAGATGGTAAATTTGCACAGGATAAACAAGGGTAAAAGGGAAGGGGGAAAACAAAAACTGAATGTGTTTTAAAATTACCAAAAGTTGGCATCATAGGATGCTGTCCGTTTCTTGTTTTGTGGCAGCATTGATGTTGCCTTGACTTGGGTATGGTGAGACCATCATTACTCAGCTGTTTAAACTGCAGTTTTGATTGTGAGGAGTACAGGGAAGCGTCCTCCCAGGCTGTTCTTAATTAGTCTTTTCACCATGATTTAATCAGTATGTGGTCACCTAGTTGGTGTGGGTGTACTGGAAAATCAAGGGGTGGAATCCGGGCCACAACTCCTCTTTGCCTAAGGGAATGAAGGACAGAGAACAAAATAAGCACATAATTTCTTAAAAATTGATCCTTAGGGGGCCAGGGAGATAGCTCAGTAGAATAAGTGCCTGCCTGGCAAGCACAGGGTCCTGAGTTCAATCCCTGGTTAAAAAAAAAAAAAAATTGATATTTGTTTCAGAAGTGGGCAGGTCTTAAGGCTTTCCAAGATAAGCAATTAATACGGAGATAGCCCAGTATATTTTCTGGTGACTATTCTGATCCTGAGCAGAGCAATGGGGAGACAGTTGGTCCATGGAAACCAAGTTTCTACTGTTAGTTTTATCAAGTGGGTTTGAAAATTTTCATTCATTCTTTCTACTTGGCCAGAAGAAGGTGGGTGCCAAAGGGCGTAACATTCCCAGTTTATGCTGAACTCCCTGGTGAGTTCCTTAATTATATCTGCCATGAAGTGGCTTTCATTGTCTGAGTCCACATTTTCAATTATCCTATGTCTTAGTTACTGTTCTCTCATTGCTGGGACAAATACTCAACATACAAGCTTAGGGAAGGGAAGATTTATTTAGCTCACAGTTTACTGGAGGTTTCAAGACATGACCCCTACTCTATAGGGTCTGGAGGAGAGGCTGTGGGGGGTGGGCACTGCCGTGTCCATGATGATCTGCTCCATACCTCCACGAGAAGCCACCAGGTCTGGGGGGCGAGGGAGGAGGAGAGGCGCATGCTGACAAGTTAATGGAGCTTCTCTAGCCCCACCCCTCAAGCCCCACCCTGATCCTCTGGCTCCACCCCTCAAGTCAAGCACTTGACAGCCCCATAATTTACATGAGGCTTTGGAGGAGATAACTATATACAAACCATAACATTCCACCCTTGAACCCCCAAAGTCTCATGCACATCCTTTGTCCAAAAAGCATTTTAGTTCATCTCTAAGAGTTGGCAATGTCCCAACAGTTTCAGCATTGCTGAAAAGTTCAAGTCCCAAGTTTCTTCCAAGATCCAATGCAAACTTTCAACTGTGAGCTCCTATGCCAATGAAAAGTTAAATACATCCAACATTCAAAGGCACAAGATAAACATTTCCACTCCAAGAGGTATACACAGGAGGATACAAACCACTGGGGCTAAAACAAGTCCAAAATCCAGCAGGGCAAACATTAAGTTGTATAGTTCCTTGTGGAACATCTGAAGCAATCTGTGGCAAATCATGAGCTTTATCTGGCTCCACCCCTATGGCACTTTTGGTGCTAGCTCCCATAGCTTCTCTCTTAGGTTGGCTTTGCTTCCTCCTTGCAGTTTTCCTTAGATGATCCATGTTTCTGGCTTTTTCAAATGTCTGGAGTTTACACAGAGTAGCTTTCTCACAAATTCACACACTGCCCTCTCAGGGGCACACTACCTGCTCTCCCAGGCCTTCTTCTGAAATTAAGGTGGAAGCCTTCTTAACCTCAGAACTCCTGCATTCTGCATGTGCCTAAAGCCAATGCGATGTGGACAATGCCAAGGTCTGCTGCCAGGCTTTTCTCTCTCTTGGCTGCAGGGGTTGAGTGCCTGTGTTTCTGAGCACTCTGACCCTGATTCTGAGAAAAAAAATTCTCTATGCTGGTGCCATTCTGTACTTTGGTGTGGCCACCGCCTCCATTCTGGAACATGGAGTTCTGCAGCTTTCTCTTCAAAGCAAAGTCCCTCACCCTTGTGATTCCGAGGCTGTAAAGGGCGAGAACCTGCCGCTTCCTGTGATGCCCTCAGGATATCCTTTCTATTCTCCTGTTCCTCCTGCGCAATGGAGATCTCAGCTCTATCATTGCAGTCCACAGCCTTCCTGGCACTTCCTTTCTAGCCAAACTCACAACATTTTAAATCATCCTGTTGGGCTCTTTGCTCTTCATTTGCAACATATATTTGACTAAGAGCCCCCAACAATAACCATGCCACAGCCCCAGTATTTGACTGCTTTGAAATTTCCTTTGAAAGATTAATTAGTCCTCCATGCTTAATTTCAGTCTTAGGCAAAGTCTCTGGTCACAGGCAAAATTCAGACAGACTTTCTGCCATGCCAAAACACAAATGATCTGGAATCCAACAACCAATGCAGTCCTTTCTAGCAGAAACCTCCTTAGCCTGGTCTTTATAGGCGGGATTCCTATCAGTCTTCTGGTCTGAGCTCTAACCAGAATCTCCCCTACAGAAAGGTTGAAGGTCTTCCAGGGCTTCTCTTGTAGGCAACATCTCCAAATCTTTCTGATCTCTTTCCAGAAGCCATTCCCAAAAAGTCGTAATCCACATGGTCAGGTTTAGCCACTTCTCTAGCACCAAATTCTGTCTTAGTTACTCTTCTTTCATTGTTGGGACAAATACCCAACACACAATCTTAGGGAAGTAAAGGTTTATTTAGTTCACAGCTACTGGAGGTTTCAAGATATTACCCCCACTCTGTGGGGTCTGGAGAAGAGGCTGGGGTACTGCCATATCCATGATGATTTGCTCCATACCTCTACAGGTCTGGGGTGGGGGGAGAGGGAGGAGGGGAAGTGCATGCTGTCGGTTTAATGTTCGGAGCCTCTCTGGCCCCATCCCTCAAGACTTGTCCTGGTCCTCTGGCCCCGCCCCTTGAGCTGAGCACTTGATAGTCCCATGATTTACTTGAGACTTTAGGGGAACAACTAAATACAAACTATAACATCCCAAATCTTGGAACTGTCTGTTGTAGCAGGATTTTTAGTGCATTGCACTGCTGTGCAATGAAACAGCCTCTATCCAATGTGTCAAGTGATGTACTATGACCAAGAAATATTTGAGCTGCCTGTTTTGGGTCTTTCAATATAGACAAGTTGTATATTCTGAGAAGATCCTAATTTTCAACCTCTTTCTTCAGTTACTGATTATCTTAGAGACTGTTTAATAGGTTGTCGATATTTTTTAAGAGGTTAGATAATTTTTCATCATTTGCCTAACTAACGTACAGATGTCCCTGCATCCATAAGCCTTTGTGTCACACATGGCCTGGGGACTCCAATGGCTTCCCTATTGTAGATGAGTTAAGACTTCTCCACTGAGTGGTTGAGACATTTCTCTCCCATCTGGAGGAAATCATTTTCCTTCAGTGTCAGGTTGTGCCTCTCCAGTTGTTGTAATTGTTTTCCACGCTCAGAAAAGAAAGATGGCACTGTCAGTTTGGGGAAGAAGGAATAAGATGGAAAAGATAGGAGTCTTGGATTCTAGGGCCACTTTTTTGGTCTTCTTTTCTGCCAAAGAATTGACCTGAACCTCAAAAGAGCTTCTTTTGATGTCAGGACATATGCACCATTGCTGTTTTCTCTGGGAGATGGAGATTGTCAAGGATTTGTCTGACCAATTCTCCATGGACTAACTTTTTCTTTTGATGTCAATGAGCCTCCTCTCCATCCAGATGTTTCCAAAGGTTTGAACCACCATCAGAGAGTACTTGGAATCTGTGTTGATGGTTCCCTCACTTTTCTTAAGATACTTTAAGGCCTGATTTAGGGCAAAAAATTCACAAGTTTGGGCTGACAAGTCTCCAGGATTTAACTATAGAGTGAGCACTCCTATCAATAAATCAAAAGTTAGGGGTTGAGGAGATAGCTCAACAGTCTAAGAATCTGTCTGGCAAGCAGAAGGGCCCAGCTTTGATCACCAGTAGCACATGTCACGTAGGTGCCCTGCTGGCCACCGAAAGTGGGCATGGTGGTGCATGCCTGTAATCCCAGGACTGGGGAGGCTGAGACAGAAAAATCAATATGAATCCAAGTTGTGTAGTGAGACCTTGTACCAAATAAATAAATAAATAAATTTTAGCATTTAAATAAAATAAGTCAAAGCCATAGTGTTGTTTTCCTTGAATTACTAGGGGAGACACATTTGTAAATAAATGGCTTCCTGAGTGAAAGGAGTCTCCAAAAAATCAGGTTTAGTCTTTGTTTGGTAATCTATTAGATCTAGACAGTAGTGTTCAGTTGGCATTGAGGTTCTCCTAAATAAGAAAGGAGGCTAGATTTAATGCCTCATCAGTGATTAGGGTTAAATCATTCTTCTCTACCAATATTGCTTCAAAGTTGAGGATTCAAGAGTCAGCAAGTCGTCTTGCTTCTCTCTGATTTAAGATAGCCTGCATCAGATGCAGGAGGTGCCCATGTTTAACTCTTCCCCAAAATGAGCTTCCTGTATTCCTCAGGAGGACAGTGGAAGCCACTGGGGTATGGTCACTGTGCTAGGTGCTGAGACAGGAGCAGGTTTAGTTGACACCCGCTCTTGTAGGGATAGAGCCAAAAGTTCATAATGGTGAGGATTATAGGCCAGACATAGCCTCCAGAATGTCCCATGTGGGGGAGGGAACCAGGAGGTGGATTCTCCCGTTTCTGAGCAGACACTGGCACCTTCAAAGAAAAAAAAAGGACAATTGGTCTCTGTTTTCCACACAAGGCACAATCTAGTTCCTTCTAAGTTTCTATCCCCCACCCAAACAAGTCTAACAATTCACATACCCAACCCTACTCCCATCCAACCCTTGGCCAAGAGACAGACAGGGTGAAGATGCAATTTTCTGTCCAGAAAAAAAGCAATAACTAACCATTGGAGCTTTTTGTTTTTCATCCATGGGTTGTCATTGCTAGTTTTCAGCCACAGCCCAAGGGCACTACCAGAGGACAAGCTATTACTTGAGACTTCTGTTTCCCTTCTCTGTCCTAATTGGGAGGCATATTTCTCATTGTGTTTTTCCATAAATTGAGGTTCAATCTCTGGTGTGCATCTGAGATCTCTAGTGTGCTATCAGATATTTTTGGTTTCACCCCAATCCTTTGGCACCACCCACCCAAGACTTTACTGATTTCACCCAAGATCCTATTGACGTCACCTGAGGTCACCCTGGAACAGGGATAGAATAACCAGACCACCAGGCAATATTTTTCTTCCCCAACAAGTTTTCTTACCTTGGCTACGCACAGAGTTGCCTGGTTGTCCAGTTGTTGCCTCCTTTTGGAATCCCTTTTGTCAAGAAACCTTTATCATGTCCTCAAACCAGGGATGTGAGTCCTCACTCTGGAAACCACTTGAAAGGAGGTTGTAGGACATAGTATTCTTCTTCAGAAAGAAACAAGCTTGAGGTAATAGGAGCCTGTGCCCATGAAATAAAGGCCAGCTCTTTTATCCTAACACAGGAGGGATAGCTGAGTTGCTCCCCACTGTCTAGGTAGAAAGTTCACAATCTGTCCTGATTGGATAGCACAGGCAGCATGGGAGAAATCAGAAAAGTAATTCAGGAGAAAGAGTGCAGAGAGAAGGGAAAATGTGTTGAAAGTCCTTGACACCTGATAAGTGATCCTTGGATCATAGCTGTGTTCCCTGGGTTTGCACTGAGCAGGCAACTTTGACTGATGTGTCCAGGAAATGCTGGACAGGGTGTCAGAGCCTGAGACAAAGACAATGCTGTTTGAAAAAAGACAGGTATTGCTGTCTTCCACAATCTAGATTAAAACCATAACAGCATCCATATTGTATATACTAGGTGCCCATGAAGTCACTTGTTTGCCATCTGGGCCATGTGTTATTGTGTCTATAAGGCATTTCTTATATTCAAGCAACTCTTAATTTACTGAATAATGATCCAATGTACAAGAGATCTGCTGGTGATTTGGATATGCCAAGGACAAGTCATAGGGTGGTTCCTTGAAGTCAAAGGTAGAAGCTTTTAAGTGTGTGTGTGGTGGGGGAGGGGGTGAGAGAATCACATACTGAGATTAACATCTATGGTTAAGGATGAACCTCCTATCTGTAACATTATAAGCAGGAAAATCATTATCATTATAAGCTAGTTTTGCTGTTGTACCTCAAACTGCAAGATACAGCCTTGCTGCATGTTAAATGATTGGTGAAGACAATGCTGTATATAAACTGTATATTATATAAACTGTATAATATAAACTGTATATTATACAGTTTAATAACATGTAAAGTTTTAAGAATCCATCATGGGTTTTCAGACATATATTCTATCTACAGGGGACCATTGATATATTTACTAAAAATTATAACAAAGTTCCCACTTTTGTTCAGATGACTATATGAGGGACTAGAAAAAGTTCACACTTGAGGGTTTTTTTTTTTTTCTTGCGGTACTGGGGATTGAACTCAGGACCTTGTGCTTGCCAGGCAAGCACTTGTTCCACTCAGCTATCTCCCTGGCCCTAAGTCTTCACACTTGATATCAGGAAATCTTTTAAAATTGTTTCACATATTTAGAAGCTGTCATTAAATGGTACTGAAGAAGCAATTCAAAGAAATGAAGCTTATGGCCTTCATTAATGAGAGGGAAATAAATCAGCCATTGCTGTTTACACCACAGGATCTTACACAAAACCGTAGTCACTAGGACAACCAAACTAGACCAATTAATATAAACTGAGAAAAGGGGCAATAGAGTTACCTAGTAAGTTTAGTACCAGAATGTCATAAGAAATTTATAGATAGATATCTAGCATCATTAGAAGATAGGACTCTGGTTGTCAGGGATAAATGTTCTATCAACGTAAATACTGATGAAGGTATAGAGATTGAAATTTTTCCTATATTCTTTAAAATACTTCTGACATATAGATAGAAATTTGGGCTCACTAAAGCTTTAAGATTCTAAGACACATTTCCTTCTGAGTTTTGATTGAATATCCCTCCAATCTTATTTTTAAAATACACAAATTCTTCATTAATGTTATTAAACTTGTTTTTTACAAAGATACAACTCTGAGGGCTGGAAAGGTGACTCAGCAGTCTAAGCACTTGCCTGGCAAGTGTAAGGACCCAGGTTTGATGCCAAGTACTGCAAGCTGTCCCTGGAACCCTGGGTGCATTGCATTGGCAGACCAAACTGGGTACAGTGGTGCACACTTGTAATCCCAGCACTGGGGATGCTGAGACAGGAAGATCACTGAGTCCAAGCTGTGTAGTGAGACCCTGTGCCAAATAAATGATAAAGATTTTTTTAAAAAATTAAAAATAAAAACTCTCCCTCCAAAAACAAAGACATAACTATCTTGTGGATTATGTCTGAATAAATGACTAGAGCTTTCATTAAATTGTATTACATAGGAATTTATTTTTATTGTTGACTACATTCTGTAAAAATATGTACATTGAAGGTTTTCCCCCAACTCCAAGAACTACTCATTACAAATTTTAATTTTAGCAATGTCTGAGTTCCTAGCTAAATTTTCACCATAATTGAACTAGTTTTCTCCCTTGTAGCTGTTCAAAATAATGTATTATAATTGTTAAACAATGATTAAAATATTTTATATTCATCAGTAGCATTCATAGGATTGTTCTTCTGGCAAGGTATCACTTGTATTGAATAAAGTTGGCATATGTGCTGAAGTTTTTTCCACACTCATTCCATTTAAACTGTCTTCCCCAGAATGTAGTTTCTCATGATTGATAAAGTCAGAGAGTTGGCTAAAACTTCTGTTGCACTGAACACATTGATAGCACTTCTCTTTAGTGTGAGTTCTCTGGTGTTCAGTAAAACCTGTGTCTGTGCTGAAGGTTTTCCCACATACATCACATTTAAACAGCTTTCCACCAGTGTGGATTTTTCGATGATTAGTGAGATCAGAGCGCCGACTAAAGTTTTTACCACACTGATCACATGAATATGGTTTCTCACCAGTGTGGATTCTCTGATGCAAGACAAGAGCTGAGCATTGACTAAAAGCCTTCCCACACTCATTACATTTATATGGCTTTTCCCCGGTGTGGATTCTCCAGTGTTTTGTAAGGTCTGAGTTCTGAGTGAAACTTCTGTTGCACCATGTGCATGGATATGGTTTTTCACCAGTGTGAACTCTCTGATGAAGGATAAGGTCAGAACTCTGACTGAAGGCTTTCTCACAACTATCACAATGATAGGGCTTTTCACCAGAGTGCACTCTTTGATGTTTAGTGAGGTCTGAACTTTGACTGAAACTTTTGTTGCACAGATTACACACATAAGGTTTTTCTCCAGTGTGTATTCTTTTATGCTTTACAAGATCTGAACGCCGACTAAAACTTTTAGTACAATCAGTACATGGGTAAGGTTTTTCTCCAGTGTGGATTCTCTGATGTAGAATAAGGTTGGAGCTCTGACTAAAGGTTTTCCCACACTCCTCACACTCATAGGGTTTTTCACCTGTATGAATTCTATGATGTTTCACAAGATCAGACCTTCGACTAAACATTTTATCACACTGATTACAAGAGTAAGGTTTCTCTCCAGTGTGAATTCGTTGGTGATTAATAAGATCTGAAAGCCTACTGAAGGTTTTGCTACACTGATTGCATGGATAGGGTTTCTCTCCAGTATGAATTCTTTGATGGAGAATAAGAACAGAGCTCTGATTAAAAGCCTTTCCACATTCATTACATTTGTAGGGCTTCTCTCCAGTGTGGATCCTTTGATGCTTAATAAGGTCTGAGTTCTGACTAAAACTTTTATTACACTGATTACATGGATATGGCTTCTCCCCAGTGTGGATTCTCTGATGTAGAATTAGATCTGAACTCTGACTAAAGGCTTTCCCACACACATCACACTTATATGGTTTCTCCCCTGTGTGAATTCTTTGATGTTTTATAACATCAGAACTTTGACTAAAACGTTTGTTACATAGGTTACATGTATAAGGCTTTTCTCCAGTATGAATTCTCTGATGCTTAACCAGGTCTGAACGCTGGCTAAAACTTTTATTACAATGACTACACTGATACGGTTTTTCTCCTGTATGTATCCTATGGTGTATAATAAGATCTGAGCTCTGACTAAAGGCTTTCCCACATTCATCACACTTATAAGGTTTTTCACCAGTGTGGACTCTTTGATGTTTAATAAGGTCTGAGCTCCGACTGAAACTTTTAACACACCAATTACAAGGATAGGGTTTTTCCCCAGTATGAATTCTCTGATGCAGAACCAGAGCTGAGCTCATTCTAAAGGCTTTTCCACACAAATCACATTCATATGGTTTCTTGCAGTGGGTTCTTTGGTGCTGAATAAGGCCTGTATTACAAGTAAAGTTCTGACCACATACATTGCAGCTATGTTGTCTTTTTTTAAAGAGGCTCTGATCCGTTTCAGTTGATTTATCCCCATATTTATAGAAATCAATGCCTTCAGCATCTTGGAGAACATCCTCTCTGGAGTTGCCAAATTCTTCTGTCAGCGATTCAATATTTGCTGTAATTTCTTCTTCTGATGCTGGTTCACCATCTGTAAAAATAAACAAAATTCAAGTGAAATGTATTTCTATACTGTAAGAAAATGTTTGGCAAAACAAATTACTGTATTTACTTACAAATATCATGGCAATATAGGAGTGCTCCAAAAACTGAAAGTTACCTTCTGAGAGGATAATTAGGAAGAAACAAGTAATAGATCATATTAATCATTCATAGAAATTGGTTATATGTACACTCTACATGATTGTTACAGGAAATCTTGAAAGATAGACATTTGCTATGATTAGAAATGTGTTACTAAGTTAGAGGTAACATATAAGCAATTTATTAACACACGTGAAATAAGAAGTACAAAAATAGCCTAGAAAAATGAAAAGTAGTTGGTTAGGTCTTATTTAGCTTTGTCTAGGTACCCTGCTCTCTACCTCCCAAGTAAACTCTCTGAAATTATAGTAATGTACCTAATTTCTGTTTCTAATGAACACAGATTTCCCCCTTTCATGAGTTTCTGTAACTTGTCTAAAAGAAGGTGGAAACTTTAATCTACTCAGATGACTTTTTTTTTTTTTTTTTTTTTTTTTG
>PVKN010027089.1:0-13638 GCA_004027915.1 Capromys pilorides | reverse complement strand
GTCTCACAGCGCCCTGGGGGCGGGGCTGGCACAGCGACAGAGGCATCTAACTCTGCTGCTGCGCTCTGCCCAAGCAGGTGCTTTAGTCTGATGAGCTATCAGGTCGACCTTGCTTTGCTTTTGTAGATGGACTATGTCCCGTGGATGTGGCAGAGTTCATAAAGTTAATAACAGTAAGCTGCCTACATTTCATATTCAAAATAGTGATTTGTTCAACTTGATAACATTTAAAATAGCAGTTTGTTCCATCTCCCAAGTTTGGAACAAATACTTTCTCACACTGTGCAGCCAAAGGACATGAGGCCATCTTCCCAGGGTCCCTTGTGAGTGAAGGCCAGTGCGGAGCTGGGTTCCTGTCTGGTCACCCAGCCATCAGTTCTTCCTCCTAAGCTGTACCTAGCTGGGCAGAAGGCTGCAGCGAGAAGAGTACTGTAGTTTCCATGGGAAGGAAAGAGTTCTGAGAGGCTCTTATGGCCTTGGCTTCAGAAACTTGAAGCCCTGAGCCAGCTAGAGTTCCAGCACAAATAAAATCAGACCAAAATAGACATCACTTACGTTCCACCAGAAGTGACCCAGAAAAGCTCCCCTGTGGGCACTGAAGGACCGTGTACACAGAGTCCAGCCTGGATTCTTTTTTTTTGAGCGGGACCGGGGTTCAAACTCATGACCTTGCACTTGGCAGGCAGGCACTTGTGCCATGGAGCTATCTCCCCAGCCCTTACACACACAACTTATAATGGAGAGAGTTGGTGGCCATTCTAATAACAAAGTAAGCAAATTTAACGTTGTCAGCCCTGTAACAACCTGGTACATGTACCTATTAATGTGATACTTGCCTGAATCTAATCAAGCCTTCAGTCATAACTTCTAATTAGCAAAAAAACATGGAAAGAACTATTTAAATGGCAACCAAGAGAGTCAATTCAGAGGGTGGGACTTTTTTCAAGCTGTTGAATGTTATGGCAAAATTAAGAAGAGATTTGGAAAGCAGGACTACAAGATATTTTTAGGGAAAATTGGAGGCTCTTTGAATATGGTCTGGGTGTTAGGCGGTATTAAGGAATTACTGCAGCTGAGTGTGGTGGTACATGCCTGTGAACCTAACTACTTGGAAGGGTTAGGCAGGAGGATCCAAATTTGCTTGGGCAATTTATCAAGACACTGTCTCAAAATAAAGTATGAAAAAGGCCTGCAAGTATAGCTCAGGGGTAGACGCTTGCCTAGCATAAGTGAGGTCCTGAGCTCAATTCCTAATGCTGAGAAAAAGGAATTATCGGTAATTTCTTAGTTAATTGCTTTGTAGTTACATGGAATAATGCCCTTATTTTAAGAAGATGTGTGCTGAAGTATGTAGGGCTGCAGAAACATGGAAATCAAATCCACTAGGGACACATGCACACATACAGCGGGTTCTTAAACTAGAAATCCTTCAGCTTTATACTCCTCCCTGTGAGGTCGGGGCTTTGACTTTGCAAATTAGGATTTTCTTAGTCAGTTGGTCTCTGTCTGTCCTCCAACAGGGGCAGTAAAGGCGACTGGGAGTCTAGAGGAGAAGCAAAGAATCCAGTCTTTCCTATTTTGCTCCAGTTACTGTTGGCGTCACTAAGCAACAGTTCCTCACCCTAGTAATGAGAGTTATTTCCTGTAGGAGCAGCTGGTTCCAGTTTACATTTTTTTCCCTCTTTACAATCCTTGAAGCAGCCTCATTAAGCTTTTTCAGACAAGCAGCATCAGCAAGCAGATTCTCTGTCTTTCTCTCTCTCCCTTTCTCTCTCTAATAATCCTCGGTTATTCTCCATCTTCTCTTGATCTGCAAGGGCGGTAGCTGCTCTACGCATTTAGGGTCATAGTCCTGTGCAGTTCTCCAGAACCTAGTGTAGCTTCTTCATGAGAAGTCCTCTCTGGGAAGGCTCCTGTGCAGCGTTGTCTCCTGACTCAACCTTCATCTAGGAATTCATTTTAGGAGTCCCTGGAAACAGACTGTGCATGATGGGATTTGGGGGTTGGATAAATTTGTTGTTGTTGCTCAATGACTTCAACTGAGGTCCCACAGGTATGGCAGCAGACAGCTGAAAGAACAGAGGAATGGCTGGCACATGTGGCATTGTGCTTTTCAGCAACAGTGCAGCCACGTCCTAGCAGGGCCATCTGGGCACATACAGGAGCACAGACAAAGGTGGCGGTGTGCCAGCCAAATGGCCTTGGCTATGTAAGTCATTTACACAGGCCAGCAAAGAGCGTGGCTACAGAAATCATTTACACTGGGGTATCTGGAGGTGCACCTACTCTGGTGCTCTGCTCACACCAAGCTCCAGACCCCCTTTCCTTTACAGCTTAAACTGCCACCTTGCTCTTTCCTGTTGCCCTATAGTTAGACTGGAATACAATGTTGAGTTCCTTGCTAGGAAAATGGGATGCAAGTAATCCATTGCAAGCTTGTTAAAGCACAGATTATTAAAATCATCAACCCCAGATTGTTGTGATAAAGAACCCTCGAAGGCGGTGCCTTGGGGTTCAAGTAGCTGCTGGGAATAATGATAACTCTAAGGTGGGATGCCGCTTCTGAGTGCACTGGAGTATTTGCACGAAGAAAATGCTACACTCAGCTCTCTAAAATCTCAGTGTAGGCCGGGTGTGGTGGTGCACATCTTAGTAATCTCAGTACTTGAGATTACTAAGGCAGGATCTTGGTGAGCTCAAGTCCAACCTGGGCTGCAAAGTGACTTTAAGGCCAGTCTACACTGCAGAACAAAACTCTGTCTCAAAAAGAAAAAAAAAAGCTCTTAGTGCAAGTTCTAATCAGAGAGCTGGAGAGGAGCCAGGGCAGTGTTGTAAGTACCTCCAGTCCTCATGGCTTCAGAAGTCATCTTGCTAAAACTCAGACACATTTCACTGTGAAGTCTGACAAATGAATCAGGAGTTGAAATTGTAGCCAACATTTCTAAGAAAACGTTCGGGTGAGAAATGGGGAGGTGTCCTGTGTGGCCTGCCTGAGTCTCCAAGCCTTGCTCACTTTCACTGTTAGGTCTGGATTGGCTTTCTTTTGCCCCCATAATATGAGAACCCCATCACCACCTCCCCTGAGGCAGCAATGCCCACATGCTCCGAGACGCATCCCAACGGCTCCCTGTTGCCTGTAGCCCTGAAACTCTGGTGGGACAGAGGCAGAGGCAGTGCACTACAAGGTGAAGCACATAGATTCTGATCCTGCAGGCAACGTTTTACAACCCCAGAGAACTTTAAGGTTTTTCTCTTACTTGATTTACATATTCAGAAACCTGGTCAATATGTATGGGAATGGGATTTTAAAAGTATTAGACCAAAGAAAGCAGAATACAACAGGCCAAATGTATTGTCATAAGTGTATTTGCTAGAGATTCCAATTTGCAATGACCACAGGCAGCAGTTTGTACCCGACAGTCAACAGACTTCACAAGCTTGCCTGGAGGCTGCATCAACTTACTCTTTTATGAGATGTCCATTTTTTTTTTTTTTTTTTTTTTTTTTGTATTTTAGGGAAGGGCCTACAGGGTATTAAGGGTCTCATTACTAGATCAGACTTGCAGTGATCCGCCTGTTTACAGCCTCCCCAGAGCTGGGGTTACAGGCGCGCGCCACCACGCCCGGCTTGTCTCTGTCTTTTATGAGATGATCTGCAGATATCCTGATCATCTGGACATTTCACAGACATTACCTTTGTCCACTGCACTATGACGCTATGCAGACAATCTAGAGAGAGGGCAGTAGTAGCAAGGGATCTAGATGGCTTCGTAATATGCATCTGAGTCAGAGAATGGTAGATAAACATGACAAATATCCAGTGACTTGTGACCTTGATGAGGTTTCTGAAGTACTAAGCACACTGTAACCTCCCTTTCAAGGTGAAAGGGTGCAGGCCCCTCTTTGCATGATCTACAGCTGTGACAGAGGCTTAATACTTGTGCTGGTTAAAGCTCCTCAGGCTGGGGATGTTCCCAACAAATGGCTGACGGTGGCAGCAGTACTAAGGTATGGCTACATGCGGGATGTATGAGTCACCTGGGACAGCTGACTTTGGCTTAAGGACTTTTCAATGGCTTTGCTGAATCTAAACTAACACAGACATCTACCTGCTGTGGAGTGAACACTTAACAATCCGTAGAAGAAGATGGGGCATTTTGTGCAACCACTCAGCTTCTCTGTCCAGCCATCCCGGTGACCGCCTGGTGAACCAAGTTAGCAGGAATGACACTGACACGTAGGCTTGACAACATGAATGCCCCCTCGCCAAGATAGATCTGCTGAGGGCCCGACCTGCCTGCCGACAGCAACAGCCTCTGATATGGGTACTTCACGGCTGGTTGTTACACTGGAGACTTCCTATCATGGAGAACTATCATGCACTCTTGCTAGAAAATGCATATATTCTGGATAAAGCTTGTCCTGTAGTATCTTTGCCAACCTCATTATCTGCATAGTATCATGTATCACATTGTTTCTTATCAAAGATTAATAAAGGAATATGTATTAGTCTTCTTAGACAACTGAAACAAAATACCATACACCAGGTTGTTCAAACAACAAAAACTGATTTCTTTTCATTCCTGAGACTGGAAAGTGTAAGACCAAAGTACCAGACAATGTAGATTTAACTCTGAGGCCTCTTCTCCTGGCTCGTCATCTTGCACAAACTTCTTTATGGATGCAAGAAGGGGAAGCTCTATGGTGTGTCCTGTTATAAGGGCACCGATTCCATTGGAGCAGTGGCCCAACATCATGACCTTAACTAACCTTGCCAAAGATCCCATCTTCAAACATACCACGTTGATTGGGGATTAGGACTGCAACACACGAACTGGGAGAGGGCATTTGGCTTACAATAGAGTGTGGCAAAGACTGAATCCCTTAGAAATGATGAACTGTGTTATTTATTTCACCACACAGAAGTAAATGAGCTGTCAGAATGAAGAAATAATGCAGTAAGACTCAATGCCTTACAACGGACAGAAAATAAACCAAAAAGATCTGACTCTACTTACAGGATGCAGCACGCGCTTTAAATTGATAGCCGGAGGGGCCGGGGAGATAGCTCCGTGGCACAAGTGCCTGCCTGGCAAGTGCAAGGTCGTGAGTTTGAACCCTGGTCCCGGAAAAAAAAGAAAAGAAAAAAAAATAAATTGATAGCCAGCAAGTATGGCCCCTTGCCTTCAGTGTAAGTCCAGCACCCATAGGTCCAGGAATTCAGGTGGAAATAAGAGAGGCTTCTCGACCTATTGCACCTGATAATGCACAGAAATTTTGCTTTTCCCATTACTGCAACTGTACGCTCTGTCAGTTTGTTTTCCAGGGAAGGAATGCTTCTTCTACCAGGCAGAGATTTTACTGTCATGGAAGTTGAGATTGAGTCTGGCCACTTTGAGCCTGGCTTCCAGTGGGCTTGCGCTTAGCCTTAGCTGTTTGCACAGTACCAACTCCTCAAGGAACAGTATGTCCTCATTAATAGCCTTACTTAGCAATCATGTGAAAGAGAAGTTCCAGGGTGGCTGGTACAGTTGGTCAATATTGTTTATTATAAAAGTGAAATGGAGAATTTGTACCTGGAATCTATGCATATGTGCCCTGAAGAGTAGAAGAAACCCCGGAGTTTGCATTTTGAGCTCCATTTTTGAAATGCCCCATGCCTATGTTGGTGATTCCCGATTTGCGAGAGTGGCCCTGTCTTTGTGTCCTACGCTGATGTAGCAGTGGTAGTTGACTGTATCAATCTGAGTGAGAGAAGCTTAGTTAAATTGGCTCAGGCCCACCCTAGGGCGGTTTGTCACCTAGATGGTACAGAAGGGAAAATGAAGGAGGACACATCTGCTCTGCTTCTTGGGAGGAGCTCCAGTCTTTGCCATCCCCCCTTCAGTCGCCATCACAGCCCCATTGGCCTCCTCATAGGGATTTTTGCATGGGCCACTGCAGTGAGCTCCGGACCTTCCACTGGGTCATTAGGGCTCCAGGGCGCAGCCACCCTCTGCGCTCTTCTTCATCTTGCTCTGGGTGGCCACTGTAAGCCAATCTTGTCAATTGTGACATATTTGCATATCTCATGTCACATGTTTCTCAGTAAACACTGACTGATGTCATAACCTTTCACCACAAAATTAGGGGCTTAAAACAACATGTATTTATTATCTTACATTCTGGGTGTCAAAAGTCCAAAATCAGTCTTACAGACTGGGATCAAGGTGTCGGCAAGGCTGGTTCCTTTGGGAGTTCAAGTGAAGAACCTGTGCTCTTGCCTTTTAAAACTCTTTGTTTGTTTCTTTCTTGTTTTTTTTTTTTTTTTTTTTTTTTTTTTTTTTTTTTTTTTTTTTTTTTTTTTTTTTTTTTTTTTTTTTTTTTTTTTGTGGTACCAGGGATTGAACTCAGGACTCTGAGCTTGCCAGGCTGGTGCTTATTCCACTGAGCTATCTCCCTGGCCCCTTGCCTTTTTTAACTTTTAAAGGATGTCTATATTCTCTGGCTTGTGGCTCTTTTCAAACCTTAAAAGGAGTATAGTACATTTTCAAATCTCTTCTAGGACCCTTATGACTATAGCAAGTCCATTGGATAACCCGTCCTTAAGATCTTCACTAAATACACTTGCAAAGTCCTTTTTGCCATGTAAACCACTATATTCACACATTTCAGGTATTATAAATCAGCACTTTGGGGAACCACTATTCTGCTACCAGAGGTCCCAACATAGGAAAGACAATTAGAACTCACAGCTGTGCTCTCTAAACCTCCCACTATGGGGCCAGTGAGATAGCTCAGTGGACTAAGCATCTGCTTAGGCAGGAGCAGGGACTGGGGCTTGATCCCTGGCACCACATGATACACTGGTCCCGCTCTTGGGTGCTCTGAGCCAGTCACCATGTCTGGGCATGGTGATATGTGCCAGTAATTCCAGCACTGGGGAGGATTAAAACAGGAGGATCACTACAAGTCTGAGCTTTGTCGTGACACCCTGTAGCAAAATGCATAAAATTAAGAAAATTTAAACCTTCCAGTATGAAGCATATCCTTATTTAATACTGCTACTAAGACCTGTGGATATAGCTCAGTGGCCAGCGCAAGATAATGAATTTAATTTTCTTTAAAAGCTACTACTACATTGCTTCATTTTCCTGTAACAGATGTTAGCTTTGTCAGTTTTAATACTTTTTTAAAAAAATGTATTTGGTACAGGGTCTCACTATGCAGCTCAGACTCTGTAGCGATCCTCCTGTTTTCAGCCTCCCCAGCAATGGGATTACAGGCGTGCACCACCACGCCCAGTCTAGCTTTGTCAGTTTCTTAAGCAACTGAGGTCTGTCACCAGTGGTGCTGGCATCTTCAGGTCAGGGGGAAACTTTACTGAGTGGGATGACTGATTACCAAGGAGGCAGGCTGCTGCTGTAGAAAGGGAGCCAAGATGACCATGTGGAGGGCCCCAGTGGGTGCTCCAAAGACACCTCTCAGAGCTTTCATGTCCAATAGTAAATGTTAACTAAAACAAACACACACAGAACTCTTTCCTATTCCAATCTGTCTTACTTATTTCTTTTTCTTGCCTGAGTGCTCTGGCTAGATCCTCTAACCATGATGTTGACTACGTGTGGTGGGAGTAGACATCCTTATCTCTTTCTGATTTTATGAGACTTTCGCCAAGTATCAACTAAATATGATTTGATTGTTTTTGCAATTTTTTTCTTGTCTTTTTGAGACAGGGTCTCACTGTGTAGCTAAGGCTGGCCTTGAGCTCATTTTGTGGCTTGCCATGATCCTCCTGCCTCAGCTTCCAAATACTAGAGTTACAGGGGTGCACTACCATGCCCAGCTTTTACAAATATTCTGTAGCAAGTTAAAGAAGTTTACTTCTATTTCAAGTATTTTTTAAAGTTGAATATTTTTGAATTTTATTCAATATTTTGCTGTGGCTATTGAGAAAACCATGTGGTCTATTTCTTTCATTGCTATGTGCACTCTAATAGTGATTGATTTCCATGTATAATCAACCTAACTCTCCCGGAATACATTCTACTTGGTCATAGTGTATAATCTTTTTCTATGTTGCTGAATTCAAGTCTGCTAGTTTTTTATTGAGAAGTTTTAGGACCATGCTCATAAGGAATAGTAGAATATGTGGCCTCTGTCTCTAACTTTTGGAAGTTTGTAGAGACCAGTGTTCTTTGAACATTTTGTGGAATTCTCCAGATGACATTGAAGCAACTTGGCGCTGGACTTCTCCTGGTTGGGTTGTTTGCTTTACTGACTGCTTTGATTTGGATGTGGGCTGCTCCCGAGGGTTCCTGCGTTGGGAGGCTCTGTCCTGAGCATAACCATTCTGGAACCTTGGGGAGGTGGAGTCTCTTAGGAGGAAAACACTGGCTCTTTTCTGTCCCTCTCTGGCTTCCTCTTGCCACATGCCTTATAGTAGAGGGGTGCTGTTGTGATGCCACCCTGTGACCTCACCAGGAAGGCTGTGGACTTCTAGCACTGTGAGTTGAATAAACCTCTACAGAGTATCTTGTTATAGTAAGAGAAAACTCGTGGACTCTTTTCTACAAGTACTTTCAGATTTCCTTTTGTTCTAAGTCAGCTTTGGGAGTGGCTTTCCAGTAATGTTTTCATTTATCTGATTTGCAGATGTGCAATTGTTCTGATTTCCTTAGAAATACTTTTGTTGCTGTAAGGTTGGTAGGAATGCTTCTTTCATTCCTGATTTCCTCCACCCCACACCAATCCCTGGGACAATCTAGCTAAAGGTGTGTCAGTTTTACTGACCTTTTCAAAGGAACAACTCATGGTTTTACCAACTTTTGATCTTGTTTTTTTCTTTTTCCTTTCCTTTCTTTGAAACAGGATCTTGCTATGTAGCCCAGTGTTATGGTTTGTGTATAGGTGTCCCCCCAAAGCCTCATGCAGTCATGGGGTGGCTTCTGGAATTCGTAATTGATTATTGTGGACATGGATGCTGCCTCTCCCCTGGGGCAGGTGATTTGCATTTCAGTGTAAGGTAGGAAGAGAAGTTGGCTGCTTGAGTTGCTGCTAGCTCTCCCAGCGCTCTTACCAGCTGCCACTGAAGGTTGCTCTCTGCCATGTGCCACTCTGCCTTGAAGCCAGCTGAATATGGACTGAAGCCTCCAGTAACTGTGAGCTAAATAAACCTTTCCTTCCCTCATTTTTAGTCAGATATTTGTCCCAGCAAGGAGAGAAGAGTAACTAAGACACCCAGGCTGGTGATCCTCCTGCCTCAGCCTCCTGAGTGCTGGGATTATAGGCATGTGCCACCATGTCCAACTTTTCACTTACTTTCACTCTAGGCTTTTGATTTCCTTTCTTTTTTTTTGCTTTGGGTTCAGGGTATCTTTTCTCTCACTTCTCAGGTAGAAGCCGCCTCCCACTACTTCCTCTCAACTTAAGCATTTACAACTCTCCATTTCCCTTGGAGCACACCTGTGCTGCCCCACATGTTTTGGAAAGTAGCATTTTTGTTTCATTTACCTCAAAATACTAATTTCCCTTGTGGTTTATTCTTTGATCTATTACTAGTGGTTTGTTATTTCTTGCAAGGCTTAGTACTGGTAGTTGGCTAATAAGTTACTCATTAGAGAAAAGAATACATAAAGAGATTCCTACATTTGATAAACTGAGCTTTGTGTGTCTTTGTTCTGGGAGAGCATTTTTGTACAAAGAGTAGTTACACCTTCAACAGAACCACAAATATATGTTTATTATATAAAAATCAAAATATAAATAGAACAATGTATCTTGAGTAGCTGAGGGGTAGGAACATGCTGGTTATTAAATTGATGTCTTTCAGCTTCAAACTTACTGTCCTATCCTTTTTACACTCTATTTTATGCCGCTGGGGTTAGAATCCTACAATATATATTTTTCAACCACCTTACCCCTTATTTTCTGTACTTTTTTTAAGAGTCTCTCTATGGTCCAGGCTGGTCTCAAACTGTTTGATTCTTTTGCCTCAGCTGGAATGCAGGTACTGCAGGTCCACCAATGCGTGGTGACCCCTTGTTCTGTAGATAAGAGGTACAAGACAGAGAGTGGAAATGTGGAGGAAGGACAGGATTTTCTCTCTCTTCTTGATTTCTGTATCATCTCTGCAGTTACTTTTCATTTTGGGAAAAAGTTAATTCCAGTAATGGCAGCTGATTAGCTAGCAGTTTGCTCACACTTCCAAAACCAGTGCCATCACATCTTCTCAGAGATGGTGGCAGTGGTAGCACTGGGCTGGCACCTGTTCTTTTTTATTTTTTTGTTTTCTTTTTCTTTTTTTTTTTTTTTTTTAGTACAGGGTCTACAGAGTCTCACTACATAGATCCAACTTGTAGTGATTCTCTTGCTTTTAGCCTCCCAAGTGCTGGGACTGTAGGTGTACACCACCACACTCAGTCTTAACCACCTCTCAGCGAGCCCTGAGGACGGGGCTGGCATGGCACACCCGGGATCGAACCTGGCTGCTGCACTTTGCCTAAGCAGGCTCTTTAGTCCACTGAGCTATCTGGCCAGCCCTTATTTTATTTTTTATTTTTGTCTTTTTGAGATAGGGTTTCACTATGCAGTTCAGGTTGGACTTGAGCTCACTTTGTAGCCCAGGCTGGTCTCGAACTTGCAATGATCCTCCTGCCTCAGCCTCCCCAGTATTGGGATTACAGGTGTGCACCACCATGCCCAGCCTCCCTATTCTTTAGAACTGGTATTGCTGAGGCAATATCATGCAAGCAGGGCATGCACCCTTCTCCTGTTCATCCAGTTCTTAAGATGCTAACTATGTACTGATATTTCAGTATTCGCTTCTACTTCTCCAGTTACAGCATCTTCTATCTGGTGATTCTTCACAGTACATTCTATTTGTTTAAAAACAAAAATGGTTTTTGTTTCCTGACTGGACCCTGTATGATACATTTCAGCTGAGACAGTTATAGCAAAATGTTCACTACATAACTCTTCCAACTTTTTGGTACATTTAAAATCTTTACCAATAAAACCCCAGAGATAAAGTTCATATGAAAATCTGGACAGGGCTTTTGTTAGATGATGAACGCAAGTGTTGATTCCTCCATGTAGCAAGCTGACGCTGCTACTAAAAGCCTTCCAGTACCCAAGTCAGCCAACCAACCAACCAACCAACCAACCAACCAACCAACCAACCAGACAAACAAAAAGCCTAGTTTTTACTCTGTATCTAGAAAAAGTTCTTTATATATATGTTAGTGCCTCAAGTCCAGGTTAAGCAAATAAAATATGGTCTCTACGGGAAAAAAATAAAAAGGTTCTATAGAGAAAACCGGTCTGTTTCATCTTATAGAGTAGAAACCTGAAGGCAACATGGGTTAGTTATCCAAAACCCTGTAATAAAATTAATGGAGTGAAAACTTTCCCATTACTCGTTCATAATATTGAAAACAAGTATACAAGGCAAGTTTTTTTTCATTGTACATGACAGGAAATAAACAGGCTTGAGCAAAAAAATATAATTTGTTACTTCCTATAGCTGAAAAACAAAGTCTGACTGCTTTTAGTGGCTGGAGAAATGGCCTAAGGAACCTTCTCCTTTTCCTCCATCTTCCCACAGCTTCACTGTGTAAGGCAGCCAAGCTGATCTGGAAGATCTAGACCAATCTTGCTTGGGCAGCACCTTCCTCATGAATTCCAGCAGAAAAGTACTGGAGCTGACCATCCAAGATGAAGCTGCAGGGACTGTCGGTGGTGGAAAGATGGTTCCTCCGGAAGCAGCAGGGTGTTCTTACTAAATGAACCCAACTGGCCCGACCTCCTGGTTCCTTAAGGCTGACAGGTACAGAGCCGTCACAGGCAATGAGTAGCTGAGCCACCACTGAGTCAATGTCACAGTAGTATAAGATTTGTAGTGAGTTTGTAAAAATGGGAGTAAAATAACCTTAGGTCTCTCTCTATTCTCAGAAGACAAAGCATAAAACACAATGAATTATAGTTGTGCACAGCCTTTCAAATTAAGATGGAATTTGAAAGTTTCAAATTTCACTTTTCCAAATGCTATATACATATTAAAGCTTATAATAGTTTAATATAACTTAGTTAAAAACACTACACTGTAAATAACCAGGGCCTACATTTAAAAATAAATATAATTCAAATATCTTAAAAACTTTTTTGCTGTAAAAGTATATGTCCATTTTAACTTATTGGACTATGCTTGAAATATTAATCTGCTCAATACTTTAAGCAGCTTTTGGTGGCTTAGAAAAGCAGCCAAGATACAAAAATCTAAATGCTCAACTCTGTGTCTTTGTCTTTCTGAGATAGGGTCTTGTTCCGAGTTCAGGCTGGCCTTGAGCTCACTCTGTAGCCCAGGCTCCCCTTGAACTCGGGGTGAGCCTCTTGGCTCCGCCTTCCAAGTGACTTCTTGGAGAGCTTACTGGTTCTACTATCTTTCAATTTTGAGACATCAGAGGTTCAGGTTGGACATTTTTGAGTGACTAAAACCCTTTGTAGACATGTTTAAGATCACATATTTAATGAGACCTGCAGTGCAAGTTTACTTTCAACCAAACCTTCACGGAGTGACATCTGCTGGTCACAGAGATTACATCTTTATCCTGGCTGACACATTTTTGAAATTTATCAGTGATCTTAATTATACAGTAAAAAACACAAAGACATTCTATTCTTTGGCAAAAAGAACTTATATATATATCAATATATGTGCATTATTGTGGGAGATTTTTCATTAAAAAATCAAAATTTCTTCTCCAACTTAGCAAACAATACACAGTACTTCTTTATCAGAAGAAAATAAACTGTTGTAAAATTTCAAAATAAAAGAACCCCAGGTAGCCATTTGCTTAAAACTGTCCTCTGGCCAGGCACACCAGTACATGCCTGTAAACCCAAGTACTTGAAAAAGTGAGACAAGAGAATTGCAAGCTCAGGGGCTGGGAAGATAGCTCCATAGAATAAGCGCTTGCCTGGCAAGGGCTTGAGTTCAATCCCCTGCTCTGCCAAAAAAAAAAAAAAAAAGAAAAACCTTGCCGGGTATGGTGGCGCACGCCTGTATGCCAGAACTTTCCTCACAAGTTCTGAGGAAAGAGGATCAGTGCGAGCTCAAGACCAGCCTGGACTACAAAAGTGAGTTCAAGGCCAGCCTGAACTACATAATGAGACCCTGTCTCAAAAAGACAAAAAAACACAAAACACAAAACACAAAAAAACAAAACAAAACACAGAATTGCAAGCTCCGAGCCAGCCTGGCCAGTACCTCAGTAAGATCCTGTCTCCTAACAAGGGAGGGGAGTGGTAGTGCACTTTCCTAGCAAGCTGAGGCCACTTGGCTTAATCTCTGTTATCACAAAAAGAAGGAAAAGGTCCAAAGGGCTACATTTTTTTTTTCCCGGCTCCTGGGAAGTCTTTTTGATTTTTTTCGTGTCTTAATTCCTAGCCTGCTGTACCACTTGATATAGTATGCTTAGGTGTCTTTTACGTATTGCATCAATAGGTTACACAGAAACTTGGAATCAGAAAATTCCTACGTTTACCAGACAGTGGTACTACTTCATGTTTTCTGTGCATTTTGAAAATACATTTTCAAATGCCTCATTAAAAGTTAAAGTAGCAAAAAGATTTTAAAACACAGAATTCAGTATACCATAA
>PVKN010027088.1:0-13626 GCA_004027915.1 Capromys pilorides | reverse complement strand
AGAAGAAGAAGAAGAAGAAGAAGAAGAAGAAGAAGAAGAAGAAGAAGAAGAAGAAGAAGAAGAAGAAGAAGAGGAAGAAGAAGAAGAAGAAGAACAACAACAACAACAACAGCAACAACAACAACAACAACAACAACAACAATTTATTTTCTTTCTCAAGTATGCATAGTTCCCTCCAGACTACGCCTGCACGGGTCCGCCCTCCCGCTATCTCCCTATTTCACTTCCCTCCAGCCCAGCCCTTACAGTCTCCACTCCTGTGGCTGCAGCTCAGCAATAAACACCTTTGCTCCACTACACCCAACAACAGCACTGCAATTACAGGAGCTGTGAGGGAGAGAGATTAAGGCAAAGTGTCACATTCATCACGCTATCTCAAAGCAATGCCTGCTGCCTTTACAGAAGCACAAAAGAATGTGGGTGATTTTTCCAAAGAATGGAGCCAGGCCTGTCATCCTCATGCTCAGCATACTGAGGCGGGAAGATTTTTGCACTTTCCAGGCCAGCCTGGGCTATTCAGCAAGACCCTGTCTCAATCAATCAATCAACAGGAATGTTGGCAGGCATGGTGGTGCATGCCTGTGATCACAGCACTCAAGAGGCTGAGGCAGGAAGGTCAGGACTGAAGTCAAGCTGGCATATATAGGCAGCAGAGAAAAAGAGACAGACAGAGAGGCATGCAGACATGCAGACAGAGACAGAGAGGCACAAAGACAGAGACAGAGACAAAGAGACAGAGACAGAGACAGACAAAAAATGAGAGAGAGAGAGAGAGAGAGAGAGAGAGAGAGGGAGGGAGGGAGGAGATGGGAAAGAGAACTGTGAAAACTTTTCAATGTAGTTCTAGGAAATTTTCTAAGAGATATTCCTATTTATCCCTATGATTTGTCTCATATAAGTAATTAGGTCTATAACCTATTTTTTATTTTAATGGTAAGACTATGATTCTTAATGTTATAACTCAATACATAAACACTAAAAATGGTCAAAGTAGTTAATATTTCTGTCCTTAAATCTTCTAAAATTTTGATTGACACGTAATAATTGCATCTATTTGTTTCAGTGCAGTGCAATTTCTTGTTTGTTTCTGGAGGGAAGGTGGAGGGTGGTCCTAGAAATTGAACTCAGGGGCACCACGCCCTATACATCCAGCGTTTTATCTTTATTTTGAGACAGATTCTCACTAAATTGCCCAGATTTTTTTCTCCTAACGCATTTTTTGAATTGTTTCTTTATTGTACTCTTAATAGCCTCTTCTTGATGGTGTCTGATTGCACCCAGATGCTTCTAGAACACCGATAGCTTTCCTACCAGAAGTCCAGCTGGTGCTCTTTTTCTGCCTCCTCGTGCTGCTGGGGACGGAACCAGGCCTCGTATACCCAGCCAGTGCTCTGCCACGGAGCTGCCTGCCCAGCTCTTATTTATATGGGTGTGGATATGAGCCAGTCTCACTAAATTGCCCAGGCTGGATCTCAAACCAGACCATCCTGGCTTCACTTCTCCAGTAGCTGGCATTGCAGGCCTGTGCCACTGCATCCAGGCTAACACTTAAATTTAGCAATTTTAAAAATAGCTCGATGTTGTATTTCTGCTTAGCCCAGACATTTTTAGCTTCCTTTATATTGTGTGTGATTTAAAAAAAAAAAAAAAAAAAAAAATCACAAGCCGGGCCTAGTGGCGCACACCTGTAACCCCAGCATTCCAGAGGCTCAGGCAAGAGGATCATTGCAAGTTCGAGACCAGCCTGGGCTATTAATGAGCTCAAAGCCAGCCTGAACTGCAGAGCAAGACCCTGACTCAAAATGACAAATAAAAACCAAATCCCAAGGGACCCACAGACCGTTGTACCACCGCAGACGGTCGGACTATCTTCCCGCTCTCCTACGTCACTGGGGGAGGGGGGGGGCTCTATCTCAGACTATCGCTCTGCATTGTGGATTGTTTATCCCACTAGATTTAGATCCCTTTGAGGGCAAGACTGGGCTTAGTCATCTCCAGCTGGGAGCCCATTGCTCCCGAAAGTTCTCTTTTGTGTTTGACATCAATGAAAGATTCCTCCCTACATTCCTGCCCCGCCCCCCTCCATCTCCCAGATCTGACCTGATTGATCGCCCGCCTTCAGCCTGCTCGCTGAGCCCCTCCGCCCCTCCTCGGGGCTCCCTTCCGTGCAGCCCTAGAAAACCACAGTTCTGAGTTCTCCTAATCTTGATGTCATTGCTTGTCCTGCAGCTATCTAAGGGAATCTTCTACTTCCACTCAGCAACCTCTAAGGCTCCTAACAATTCCAGGATTGTAAGATAAGAATTCAGGTTGGTTTGCTTGTTGGCTTGGAAATTCCTGCTTTTGAAAGAAATGAAATAGCACCCCCACACATATGATTTAACCGCTAAGGAAACAGGGATGAGCGAGAGCCCAGGCCTGGATGACCCCACGGGCAGAGCGGGGTCTGACTCATCCGTGCGCCCCCAGCCTCACCGCAGGCTCAACGACTGATGTGTCCCCCCGAGGTTCCTTTGCTTGCAGTCATTTACACCACGGAATTACCACACATCTGGGTGTGTGAAAGCGCCTAGGACCCTTGTTAAGCTTCCTGCGCCTCCCCTGGAGCCCCGCACACACCCTGGTTCTAAAGCAGTGAGGCTGAAATGGCAGGGACAGTAGACATTTAGCTGCCCCCTCTCCCCCCATGGTGACACCCAGCCAGAAGAACCCACGTTCATTTAGACAGCCAAGGCCTTTGCTGCCCCCACCACCCGGGGACCCCAAGCTCTGCCAGCTGTGCTCTGGGGGGGCAAGTGAACAGATTTAACTCTTGGCTACAAAATTCAAGTGGTCTTCACAAGGTGGTTAAAGGCAAGGGTGAAAAACTAGGGAGCTGAGCCCACCCAGGAAAATCTCAAGTTAAAACACACACACACACACACACACACACACACACACACAGGATTTGGTGACAAAGAGGCGCACTTATGCTAAGGAAAAGGAGCCATGAGAGGGAAGCCCTGAAATACTAGTTTTGCCTAAATGAAGCAGACAAGACCACAGGGGTAAGGAAATGAGCGTGGTTGTAGCACAGCCATTAGGTCCCACGTTCTGAAACTGCAGTGGGGTGTGGTGGTGAATGGCTGCAATCCCAGCGCGCGGGAGGCTGAGGCATGAGGGTCACCTCCAGTTTAAGGCTTAAGGCTACCCTGGGCTACCTAGTAAAATCCCGTCAAAAAGAAAGGGTTAAAAAAAAAGAAAACCATATAAGTAAAAAGCAATAGGATCATCATAATGAAATACTGGGTATACAAAAGTGAGTCAGGTCTGCCTGGATAGGGGTGGAGGACATATTCCAGGAAAATCGAAGAGTGAGGTGAAATCTTCCAGGAAGAGCAGAACACGGTGCGTTGGATACTTGTGCTACAGCGTGGGCGTCCTTGCTTCCAAATACTTACAGCTAGAGCTGTTTCGGCTTGTGGTTTTCTGATTAGCTCAGATTTGGGAAAATTTGCGTTTTTATAATGTAATCTTGGGAGAAGTTCAGTTCTAAAAAAGCAATTTCCATACATTTCTTATATGCCTTATGCATACCGCCCGAAGGTAACTTGAAACAGCATTTCTCGTAATTGTGCCGGAAACAGAGCTCCAGAGGGTGGGATTTCCCGGTCGGTGGCTTTTGCGTCGATGCTCAGGGCTTCCGGGTTTGGGTCTTACCCTGAGTTGAGGAGCTGGAGACCCCAGAGGGCGCGTGGGGACGTGCATGCTTGCGTGCTTGCTGGCCAGGAAAGCTTTAGAAAGTCATCTCTACGGTGCGGGTAGGTGAAATAACGGCGAGGAAGGTTGAGCACCCGCCAGTCGCTCCACCAACTGCACCTCCGCTGGCGCCTCCCTTCGAGGCAGGGTTCCCAGTCATGTGGTTTTGTGCTTCTGACCTCCAGAAACACTGCTGCCCACCGGCTGCTGCTGCTTCTTCACAAGCAGAGCCAGCCTCTCCTAGGCGTTTTCTCTAGAATCCTCTAATCCCTCTAACACTATACCCATAGTTCTTCTACACCACTTAGTATTGTTTCCTTAATGATGTACTTTTTTGTTTCTTTGTTTTTTGTTGTTGGCCTTAAACCATCCAGTTTGGATTTCCATTTTCCATCCTCGGGCCTCCACTTCCCACCGCTGGGATTAGAGGCCTATGCCTCCACGAGCCAAGGCTGGGGCAAAGAGCTTGCATGACCAGTGAGGGCTGCAAGTGTCCCTGGGCCAGACTGGGAAGGTGGGAAGCCGGCAAAACCAGGTCCGAACAGATCCTCTTGCATCAGTTCACACGATCCGGCAGCCACTTCGACTTTTCAGTGTTACCCAGTAACTGAGTTACTTTCAGAAACTAGAATAACTGCAGGCCATAGGCCTGGAGAACCCTGGGGTCCATTTCCCCCCAGGGGACACCAGGACACTGCACTTTCAGGTGTAACAGTTCGCAACTATAATCTCTGGTGCCCAGCAGAACCCCCACAAGCTGCTGTGCCCAGGAGACCCGCGGTGCCAAGGCACAGGAATCCGAAGAAGATGAAGGTGCTGTTGGTTTTGGGGGCTCACACACACTGCAGTTCCTGGGCTGAGGCAGAATCGACCTCACAGAGCAGAAAGGCAGAACAGGTGACAGAGAGGGCTCCTCTGTGTCTGTGTGTAGGCTGCTTGCTCACGGGTGGCTTGTCCTTGGGGTCCTTTGGAAAACGCTTTAATCCCACGTGACTGTATGGATTAGAAGCATAGTCCTACATTCAGTCAGAAGCCTGTTACAGGGTGGATTGTGTTTCATGGACTGAAGTTCTATCCCTAGGTACCACAGAATGTGGCTGTTTTTGGAGACAGGGCTTTTTTTTTTTTTTAAGAGATGGTCTCACTCTGCAGCCCATGCTGGCCTCCAATTTGCAGCAGTCTTCCTGCCTCTGCCTCCTGAGTTCTGGGATTACAGGCCTGCACCACCTGCCTGGCTAGAGATAAGGTCTTGAAAGAGGTCTAAGGTTAAACAATGTCATTAGCCTGAGCCCTAATCCAGGCTGACTGGTGTTTTTGCAGGAGGGCAGAACTTGGAGTGGAGCCCAGGGGTACTGTTTTTGCCTAGCCTGTCCAAGGCCCTGAGCTAGATCCCCTGCAGGAGGGAAGGGAAGAAGGCAGGGAGGAAGAGGAAAAAGAAGACAGGCTGGGCATAGATCCAGGCACACCAGGCCCATGAGGCCAGCCATCAGGAAGCAAAGGAGAAGACCTCAAGAAGAACCAAGCCTGCTGACACCTTAGGCCTCATCAGAACCAGGGGCAAGAAATCCCTGTAGCCTCAGCCTCCGACCCTTGAAGTCGACTGAGCCAGCCCGCACCACCTAATACCACACTGTGTTCTGTTGTCATCCGCAATTATCAACCAAACACAAAGAGTATTTACAGAAGCTCCGAATTTGAAACCACTTCTGTAGGCAGGTAAATGCTCTAGTTCCCTTGTCTCCCTCAGTAACAAAGAGGAGAGAGCGAGGAGGGCAGGGGCTATCTCTGCCTGCAGGTGGATGGGGTATATTGTCTCTTCGGTCTCAAACAGGTGTCCTGGCTGCTCCACAGCCGGCAGCAGGTGAGGGAGGGCTTGGTGCCAGCTATGGTACCACCTGCATTGCTGGGTTCCTTTTTCTCCTTCTGCAACTGGGTTCCTCACTAATGGTGGTAAACCAGTGACAGTGTTCAAAATCTGATCATCACAATTCAAAGCTTCTGCTGTTTGAAAGACACATTCACAACAGGACAGGGGAAAAACAATTGGGAGAAAATTGCCAAGTGCATAAGTGCTAAAGAACTTGGTTGGGCACAAGTGTTCACAGCAGCTTTGTGTTTGACAGAAAACAAATGAACAGAAACAAACCAAAGCCAACCAAACCTCTATCAACAGCCAGCTAGCACTGTGGCACATGCCTATAATCCTGGCACCGTGAGGCTGAGGCAGGACGATTGCCACATGTTCGAGGCCATCCAGAGCTGCAAGAGTTCAAGCCCAGCCTGAACTGTACAGCAAGAACCTGTCTCAGACCAGCCTGGGCCACAAAGTGGAGCTTAAGGCCAGCTTCAGCTGCACAGTGAGACCCTGTCTCAAAAAGACAAAAAGCAACAACAACAAAATGAAAGAACAAGAGCTGGGTTTTCCATACAATGGAATACTACTCTACCATAAAGACAAATAATTTGGGGGGTAACAGGAATCAAATTCAGGACCTTACGTTTTCTGCATCCTCAACCCCTGTAAATGTTTCTTTAGAAGAAGGTTGAAATACAAAATGCATTTGGAAGAGTTTTAAAAAATTAAGGTTTATTGAAAGTGTTAATGTTTAATTATTTGATCAATCTTACATACCTATATCTATTAATTTAAACAGATTTGATGATGAAAATATGTAATACAACCACTGTAAAATTTTTGTTCTTGTTTTGAAATTCTGTACTATATGTACTCTTCCTTGTTACTGTTTTTCTGTCTTTGTTTCTGATATTTTTATTCTTTAAAATAAAGTTTTTTGGGAGCCAGAGAGATAGCTCCGTGGCACAAGTGCCTGCCTGGCAAGTGCAAGGTCATGAGTTCAAACCCTGGTCCCGAAAATAAATAAAATAAAATAAAGTTTTTCTTTTTTTTTTTTTTTTCTACAGGCTCTCACTACACAACTCATAGTGATCCACCTGTTTCCTGCCTCCCTAATGCTAGGATTACAGGTGCGCACCACTGCACCTGGACTCCATCGGCAGCTCAGCGCGCTCGAGAGTGGGGCCGGCGTGGAGGCGGGGCCAGGAACGGAACCCTGGCCCCTGCGCTTCCCTAAGCAAGCGTTTAATCCACTGAGCTATACCACCGGCCCTTAAAATAAAATCTTAAATATTAAGAAAAAAAAAAAAAAAAGGACAAATGAGCTTGAGACATTTCTAGGTAAGCGGATGCACACGGAGACCATACTCGTAAGTGAAGTAAATAGGTCACATGCGCCAGTGCCACATTGCTTCTCTGGTGTGAGAAAACAAAAGGGTGAATAAAGACCAAAATGTACAAAAGATACTGTGAAATAAGGAGAAAATGTCCAAGTGGGAGGGGGCCGTAGGAGTGGGCGGGCAGGGAAGAACCAGAAAAGGAAAAAGCAAAACAAAGCTTTTGTACATGACGTCTTCTGTTACTCCAGACCGCGCTGTGGAAGCCGCTGGTGGCTTCCGCTTCCGTTCTCACTTCAGCGCCATTGCTTGGTCTTCTTTCCACTCTAGTGGTGTCCGTGCGAGATCCTTCCCATCGACTTTGCCTCTCCAGAATTCCGTCCCCAAGAGCGGCAGGCTTGGTGGCAGAGCAAATTAGCCTTTTGGGCTGTTGGTTTGAGATGTTCTCGCTCCGTAGTCCAGGTTGGCCTAGAAGTCACTGTATAACCTAGCTTGGCTTGAACATGAGTGGTTCTCCTACTCATCCTCCCAAGTACTGGGGTTACAAGGGTGAGCCACCGTGACTGGAGAGTCTTATTTCTTAAAAACAACTTTATTCTTTCAAAAAAATCTTTTAAACTTTATTTATGTAATGGCCAACTCAGCCTGCCCTGGGGAGGGGCTGACGTAGCATGTGGTGCCAGGGTGGCTGAGGTTGCCTAAGCAGGTGCTTTAGACCTCTGAGCTATCTCTCTAGCCCTTAAAAACAACTTAAAAAAAACTTTAAAGAGTTTATTCAAAGTGGAGTACTACTCAGCCCTAAATAAGGATAAACTGGAGACTTTTATAGTAAATGGATGTAACTTGTGAACATACTCAAATGAAATAAACCAGACATACATGTGTAAACATCATATTGTCTCCCTACTGTGAGAAGATGAAAGAGTAAATAAGATTGAAAATATAGGATAGGTATTATAAGATGGGAAGCAATTTCAAGAGAAAAGAGAAACTGGCATGGGACAAAGGAAAAAGAAGAAAGGGAAAAGCGATATTTACATATCTATCTATAGTTGTTTGGACAATTAAATGCTGATATCTTATACACTGAGTAACTAATCTAAAGATAACAATATGCAATGTATTAACCATTGTTACCCTGTTAGTATCTTTTAAAAAAATTTTTCACTTTAAATTAAAAAAACCTTCTGAGGAGATAGCTCAGTGGAAAAAGTGCTTGCCTGGCAAGGACAAGGTCCTGAGTTCAATCTCTGGTACCACCACAAAACTAAACTAAAATAAACAAATAAATAAATAAAAGAACCTATTCAAATTTTAAATAACATATCTGGATGAGATCAGAAAGTTATTGATTTACAGAGGCAGAATAGCGCACTGGTCATATTTTGTAAAAAGTAATATTTAACTGTTACCTACTGAAATATCAACAAATGGAATAAGATGCTGCCTAAGATTTGTTCTCCGGTAATGAAGAGGAGGAGACAGGAAGCAGCGGGGAGTGCGGGCGACCACAGCTGGCTGCGAGTGGATCACTGTTACTGCTGGAAAAGGAGGAATTAGAATTTATTCAGTAGAATAAGCACCTGCCTGGCAAGCACAGGGTCCTGAGATCAATCCCTGGTACTGCAGAAGAAAAAAAACAAAGAAAGAAGAGAGTAAGAGCCAGCTGGAAGGGACACAAGCCTGCACTTCTGGCACCAGGGGAAGCTCAGGCAGGAGGATTAGCTTAGCCTGGGCAACTTAGTAAGGCTGGATCTCAACGTATAAAATAAATATAAAGGTTGAGAATGTAGCTCAGTGGAGAGGCCCTCGATTCAACCCTCAGTGCAAGGAAAAAGGTGGGTGGTGAGGGGACGTTCATTATACTGTTTTCTATTTGTTTGGGACTCTACATAATAAAAAGTTTCCTATATGTCAATTGTAAAGCCTCGGTGCAGAAACACTCAAGCCCATGCAACGTGCACTTATCTGTGAAGACGGCTCCTACCACACTGTAATAGCAAATCCTTGGGACCCACATTCCTGTCAACCAATTCATGATCAACAATGTTTAACTGGAGCTATATTTCATCAACTATTTTTATGACATTCCAACATGCAGCTGGTTATTACAGCAAAATGTTAATAACAGAAGATATGACACAGAAGGACCCTAAATATATTCCAAGAGGAAATCTCAGGGAATGCGCGTTTGGCAGCTCGCTGCTGGGCAGGAGCAGCTTAACGTGGCCCCGGCCCCCGTGAGGGAGTAAGCCATCGACTGGGACTCAGGGATGACTCTGCTCACAGTCCTGATGAGTCAGACCCAGGTGACACACAGGGTGAGGTCACCACTTCCTGCCCAGGAAGTCTGTGGCAGGGAAGAGAGGCCTGTGGCAGGTAAAGCAGATCAAAGGCCCAGGAACAGGGCCCTCCGTCCCCTTATTCTCACCTTTTCTTTAGATAGAAACATCAGGAAAGTGCTTATCTTTCTGCTCTCTTGGTGGCTTCACATATTTGGACAGGATAAAGTTTTTTCCAGTCAGGAAAAAGTACTTCCTTGAGGCCCTTGTGCTCTTGGGTACGCTTTACACATGGCAGCTCTGGCCCTATCCTGCCAGGAGGGGGAAGGTCAGGAGCTATTTCTCTCTCCACATAGATTAATGAATTTATCAGGACCACTCACTGTTCTTGGGAGGCCCATGATGGCCACAGTCTACAATGGATCCCATCCCAAAGACAGACTTAGAGAGTTTCTGCAGAGTCCAGTTTCCTCAGTTCCTCATCTCTGATGGTTAGCCCTATGTCGTGTGTCTGGTGCCTCTGAAACAGATGTACTGTAACAGACAGTCAGGGAGTAGAATTGGGAACGCTCAACTTTCTGAATCAGTGTTTCTGTGAAGAAAAACAAGTCATTGGCGTGTCTCAGGTATTATTTTCCTCATGTTAAAAATTGATAGAGATAGCAAAGTGGTGAATAGCAGAGAAAGAGCCACTCAGAGATTCGGTGTCCAAAGAGACTTCAGTGGAGGAGGGGGCGGGAAGCAGTGCTTTCTCCCTCAGCCCTGACTCACTGAGAAGGAAGGGCAGCTTGAACCTGCAGACTCATGGTAACTACTGGTGACACCAGAGGCCTCCACAGAGAAATGCAATAGTAGAACAAAGCAGTGTACGCAGCAAACTGCAGTGACTGTAGAGTTATTTGGGTTCCAGTGAGCCCCAAGGGAGGAGGATTTGCCAGTGGCCATCTTGGAGAGGGGCCCACTGAGCTTGGAAGTCGGAGCAGGTGCTGGTCCCATTTATCAGCTCTCAACGTGAGGGTAACGTGAGGGTGAGGCAAAGGCTAATATGAGTGGGCTGGAGGGCAGGGAGCCGTAAGTGGCAGGAGGCGCCTAGGTGCTGCAGGCTGAACAGACCAGGTTCCAGTCCCTCCGCCAGAACCCGGCCTGTGCTTCAGTGGCACAAAAGATGCAGGCCTGGTGGGATGATCCACTACCTGCCACAGATCTGTGGCTGGCTTGCCAGGATTAATCAACGTGGATCTGGGCCCTATCTGCCCACTTGTCTGCCAGCGATAGCAGAGACAAATTTGGACGTTTTTCTTCTTTTCCTTTCTTATTTTTGTTTTGTTTTCTTTTATCCTTGATTATTCTTGTTTTATTAGGAGAGTGAATATTGTTTCTAGTTTTTCTTAAAAAAAAAATAATAAGAAAGAGTAAAAAAAAAAAAAAAAAATAGAAAAGATATAGAATTCCACTAAACAAAATAATAGCAATTCAACAATGATCGTTTTGTTTTGACGTATTTTAGTACAGGGTCTACAGGGTCTCACTACATAGATCGGACTCCTAGTGATCCTCCTGTTTTCAGCCTCCCAAGTGCTGGGCTTACAGGCCCGCGCCACCACCACGCCCAGTGTCAGTCCCCTCTCAGCAAGCCCTGGGGCAGGGCTGGCACAGCACGCTAGGGATGGAACCCTGGCTGCTGCGCTCTGCCTGAACAGGCGCTTTAGTCTGCTGAGCTATCTGACCAGTCCTCAACAATGGCTGTTGTATTTCATGTTGTTGTCTTCAAAGTAGTTGTTCAGCTTTCCACTTTTTGCTGTTCTTTTCTGTTCCTGTTTTTCATTCTTCCTTCTCTTTCCCTCCTGTCTTCTTCACCAGTTTCCCAAAGTTTGCATAATCTTCCTTTGTCCTCCAGGCTTGCTTCTAATGGCTCCCTTTTCTCTTATTTCTCTCTTTTTTTCCCCACCAACTTCTTCTAAATTTTTCCCCCTAAAAGTACAATCACCATGTTGAGGGATTATTTACTGCACACAATTTTCTGGTTCATGGTAGATTATGTTATATAACCACAAATCTAGTTCAAACAGTTAAAGGTGGCCAATTAATAGCTACCACAGTGTGCCCTTTTCTAGGCTGTGTTTGATACTATTGTTATTGCTGATTTTACTACCTTAGCCAAGGTGACATAATCAGGTCTAATCAGTTGTTCTTCTCAGTATGCCAAGACTGAGATTGCCCAGGGTCATATGAATACAAAAGAAACTGCCAAAGAACCAGGCAGTGAGCCAAATACACACAACTTCTTGTCTCCAACAAATTGAAGAGATGAGATCTTGCAACAGACACAAACTGAAAAGGGCAGCTGTACCGGTAAGACATTTCTGAGAAGTAGTCATTTTCTAAGGCTCTAAATATTACTAATACAGATACTTCCCATAAGCAGTTTACAAGCATCAACTGATAAAAACAAAAACAAAAATGTGAAGACACTTTAACAAGATGCAGTCCCGCACTTCCAGGTCACACAAAGCCAACCTACGGGGCAATGAGGTGTAACAATTCAAAAGCCACCCACTCAGTGCTCTGAATGGCAATGGTAATGGGAGAAGTAAAGAAGCAGATGAGCGAGGCTCTAGAAAATATCAATCAGAAGTAATTTCTCAGATAACCTGAGACATAATGATCATAATGAAAGATACGCTAGTTGATTCTAGAACACATAAATATTTAAAAAAGAGCACTTAGGGGCTGGGGAGATAGCTCCGTGGCACAAGTGCCTGCCTGGCAAGTGCAAGGTCATGAGTTTGAACCCCAGTCCCACAAAAAAAAAAAAAGCACTTATAGAGTGATGGAAAGTATAAATGCCCAATGAAGGAAAGAAATGGGATCCATGAAGCAGATGAAAGCAGATATCCAAGGGATTAAAAATTTCACTAAAGTATACACAACAGAATGACCCGATGTGAGGACAGAATATCAAATATAGCAAATAGGGTTGTGCTTAGCAATCATGAAGAGAAAGGCTTCTTATAAATATCAAGGGACCATCCAGGCATGGTAGCACACACCTGTAAGCCCAGCACTCAGGAGGCTGAGGCAGAGGATCACTGTGAGTTCAAGTCCAGCCTGAGTTACAAAGTAAGTTCAAGGCCAGCCTGAACTATAAAGAAAAATTCTAAGAAAAAAGCAAGAGAACACGAGAAATCAATTGATTTCTCTGCTAGATGATGCAGAGTAGCATAAGGTTGATTGGAGTCAATGAAAAAGGAACAGACGGCATAAATTAAATTTTTAAAAACGTGTTCACAGAAGTAATGGCAGACAGTTTCCCAAGCAGGTAAAAGGATTTTGACATACAATAACTGAGGCATACAGAACTCCAACTAGCCATGATCAAAACAAATCTATATCAAGGGATAAAACTGTCAAGATTCCAGAAATTCAACACAAGAACAGAATATTAAAAGCTGTTAGAGAAAATAAACAAATCACTTATAAAAGAAATCCCATCAGAATCATAAGACTTCTCAACAAAAACCCTCACCCTCAAGTCAAGGAGAATGTGAAGCATTTCAAACCCTAAAAGAAAACAAACTCTATTCCAGTCTGATGTATACCCACAAACTAAGATACTTCCATGACAAAAGACACCTGAAGACATTCATGACTACCAAACCAGGACTCATAAATGTTCTGAGGAACATTCTAGAAAGACATAACAAGGACTACAACTCCATGAAGTCCAACAGCAATGATCCACCACACAAGTCAAGCAATTAAATACAAGAGAAGAAAGATGAACAGCAAGAGGAAAATAACACGACCAAGATAATTTAATACCTATCCATTGCAACCAGCAGCAAGAATGGGGTCAATTCACAATCAAAAGAAACAGACTGGCAAAATGGATCAAGAAGCAAAATCCAGCAATATGTTGAAAACAAGAAACCAACTTAACTAAAAGAGAAATTTATAGACTGAAAGCTAAATGATAGAAAATAATACTCCATGCAGTAGAAACCCAGAGAAAAGCAGCAGTACTATTCTATTCTTAGCCAAAGGGGATTTCAAGCCAAGAATGATTAAAGGAAACAAAAATGGCCACTACATCCTTGTGAAGAGAATAATCTTACAGGAAGAGATAACAATCATAATATATATGCACCAAATACTGCTATACATAGCTATATAAAATAAATATTTGAGCCAGGTGTGGAGGCACACACCTGTAATCTCATCACTCAGGAGGCTAAGGCAGGAGGATCATTGTAAGTTTAAGACCAATTCAGGCTACAAAGTCATCCCAAGGCTGATCTGAACTACATAGTGAGGGGGCCGGGGAAATAGCTCAGGAGCACAAGTGCCTACCTGGCAAGTGCAAGGTCCTGAGTTCGATTCCCGGTTCCAAAAAAAAAAAAAAAAAAAAAAAAAA
>PVKN010027087.1:0-13633 GCA_004027915.1 Capromys pilorides | reverse complement strand
TGTTCTGCTGGGCAGGTGGAGTTAATGAGACTTGGGTGTGAATTGCAAGAAAGTGGGGGAAAAAGTTACCAATAGCCAACCTTGAATACCCCTACTGATTAGGTGGTCTTCCTCAGCTCATTTTAGGTTGCTCTGGAGAGAATGACAAAAAGCAGATGCTTCTTGTTGGAATGCTAATCATTCCTTAATCATTCTCTCTAGTCCCAAGATATTAACTCCAGCTTCTTGAAGCTATTTTATCTTCTCCATGGTTTTTCAATATCTTATAAATTATGCTGAAATTTCCCATTACACAGGATAAAGGGAGGTCTATGGCAGAGGTTTTGTTTTGTTTTGTTTTGTTTTATTTAAGTGTTATGTCGTAGATGGTGTCCTTGTCCAAGAGCCTTAGAAATGAGAATAGTGGAATTTTTTTATAAACCAGTAAATTGTAAAATCTTATAATGAGACCAAATACATAATCTGGCTGGCCTCCTGGCTCCTACATGTCCCCGTCATGTCTGAAGACATGTCCACACCTACTGAAAGGCTTCACAGCAGCACACCACTCGGCACTCAGGAGAGAAGAGGTCCGCCTCCTCCAGCCTGAGAACCTCAAGGAACCCCAGGATGTTGCATGGCAGAAAAGATGCCTGTGATGGACTGACATCTGGCAGTCAACATGTAACATCTAGTTGAAATGAAGCAGCATGTTGCTGGGTGTGGAAGGCCCACCTGAGGAAGCATAAGAGGCACAACTGGAGATGAAGAAGTTTTGACATTGTTGGGAGCTGTAGGGAGGCAGCTGTTGTTCTCCTGGAGGACTTTGTCATGCCGACTTCCCTGGTGAATTTCTTGGCTATTTTCATTGTCAAAGCAGCTCAGAACCTTACTGTGTCTGAAAATGGCTAGAGTTAGTTTTGGGGGAGCTCTGGTCCTCACTTTGTGCATCAATTCCTGGCTCCAGAGAGGAAGATGGTGCACTGTTCAGTCTCCTGGAGAAACTTATTGCATTGGCTTTCCTGATGGTGTTGTAGACAGCTAAATTAGATAGAAATATTATAGGCAGTCAGACAGGGCCAGGTCCTCAAGGACAACATGGAAAAGAAGGTGACTTACCAACTAGAGACAGACACTCCTCCATTGTGGTTCAGATCTTAAGACAAGAGTAAACAGAAGCAACTACATACTTCCCTAGGGATGGGCATCAGGGACTGATACTCTAAGTAGGTATCAATCACCTCAAAAGACCAGGAAAGAGCCACGAGCCCAAGCTCAATAGGTGATGTTCTTGCCCACTTGCTACATGACATGCCTTCCCGTTGGATCCCGATCTTAATCAATGTTACCTGAGCAATGGTGCTTGTAATCTCATTAGTTGGCCATAGTCTTTGTCCCACCTCATATCCACCTAAGTGAGTTCCCACATCTTCTCTTCTATAAAAGTCCCTGGAAGTGACAGCTTCTGGGTGATATCCACTTGGGCCCGCCCTCCTGTCCCTCTCTTGGACAGGAGCTTTCTTTCCCTCAATAAATATGTCCTGCTCATTACCTCCATTTGTTCCTAAAATTCATTCTTCAGTTTTAGAGAACACGAACTCATCCTATGTACTTTTCAGGTTGGGGATCAATTTTCCCTATATCATTTGGAGGCTCCCTATTGGAGGTCATCCACCACAGATCAGTTTTTTCTTCCTGCATCAATGGGAGCTCAACTGTTCTCATCACCTGAGGAGCTCAGACCTCACTGTTACTAAGGATGGCTGTGGTATCTTTCAAGGGAGCTCTAGTTCTTACTTAGAGCATCTCTTCCTGGTTCCAGTGAAGATCCCTCAGCCTTCTAGCATAAATCCTTCATCTCACTAGCCCAAACTTTCTAGGTTCCACTATTGACCTATGGGCCTTTCTAGTGCAGATCCACAAAACAGGCCTGCAACAGACACTGTTGTGGTCTCTTGGCCTCCAGTTAGACTCATGGAGGATTTTGTTATGGGCTCTAAGTCTTCAGCTGGACTCATGCAAGATAATACCATGGGACCCAGGTCCTCAGATGGCTTATTTGGTCTTTAGTGTGTAGATAGATTTTCTGCACTCTTTTTGTAGGTGACTCTTTGTGTGATTGTTACAAAATAATTCTATAAATTCTGTGTCCTGTATTATTTTCCTTGTGATTCCCTAACTACAACAGTGCCCTTCAGAATTGTAGTAGCCACATACCATCCTACTTCTTGGGCCTCTTGCTCTCTCCTTTCAGAAGAATAACATAAAGAGAAACTGAAAAGGTGGGATGCAAGCCCGCCTGCTCATCATGTGATAGAGTGACAGTAATTGATTAGTCTCTCATACCCAGCTCTGTTTTCCCAGGAGGACTCCATTATTACTGACAGGCAAGTCATAACTACAGTTTGGAAAGTGATTAATTTTCTCTTTCTCTACAAGAGACATGTAGTTGAGCTTTACAATTCCTCTTGTTTTAATATGCCATGTCACAGTTGTTTTTTCTGAATATGATCTTGTTTATGTTTTCCTCTGGCTAAAGTTGTAAATTCTCCTGACCTAACCCATGCCCCTCCCTTTACTATGCAAGATACTCATTTGCTTCCTCAAATAGCTCTCTTCTCAGGGCTGAGGAGAGGACAAGCACACAGGAAATGGGATATTTGTGGTATGCATGTGTGGGCCAAGTGTGTTACGTGGAAGGGGAGTCTTGGGGAAGAACTCACTCAATCTTTTTTTCTGTATATTTCCATGCTTGAGAGAAATTTGAATTCAGGTAGGTGGAATAACAAAATTTTATGATTGTGAAATACCTTTTAGAAGGTCACTTGTGCAGCTAAAGATCATCTTTGCACCCTTTCTTCAGCTGGATTAAACAAGAGTTATTTTCCTATTTCATGAGGAAAAACTATAATAAGAAGTACCTCAATTTTTCCAGCTTCATTATGCTGGTAAAGTGAATCCCTATGTTCTCAGACCCACTCCCTCTCACACACTCATGCTGGTTCTGTGCCACATGGAAACCAATGTTCTTGGCCCTTTGTTTGATCTTCAAATTACTGTTCAGTTAATCAGTCATAAGAATTGGGCATTCTGTTCAGAGAACATGATAAATTCATCAAGATTTGCTACATTTGCAAAACTCTCTTGGCAATCTTAGCAAAATAACTGTCTTCTTCTATCCCCAGATGACTTCATGAGATTTAAAACATGTGGAGGAAATGATGCAGTTGCCCAGTTTCCCTGAGAGAAACCCATCCTGATACACCCCTCTGCTTTCACTCAGGTGGCCCTCTCTTCTTGATCTGCCTTTCTTTCCTCCACTGTCCTCTGAAGGATCTCATGAAGTATTTTGTAAAGCTCAAGTTGACCATTATAATCTTGTTCAACAACACTTCACACATTTTCTCCATCTTCTTCACAAAGCCTCAGTTTTATTCAGGCCTTCACTCACTCCTCTCCCACCAGGCATGTGCCTTAATCTTAGCTTCAGCTCCAGAAACGGGCATAACCAACCTAAGCATCATCTGTTTCTTTGGCAGAAATTGGATAAAGACTTGTCAAATGGCCTAGGCAATCAGATAAGAGAAGAATGCCGTATGGTTCTTGGTCTTCAGTAGCTTGCAAGCAGTAAACTGTGGGTTTCCACCCTCTGGAAGTGGCATGCTTGATACTGACCTTGGGGTAGCTGCCTTTCTTTCAGAAGCAAACAAAGTAGGCCATCTGGCCTCTTGGTCACACCCGGTGTCTTTTAAGTCTGAAAGTCTTAGCTTCCTCTTTTTTAAAAGAAGAAGTTAAACTTACTTATCTGTAGCTTCTTTCCAGCTTAAGAACATCATGTTTGCCTCTGATACATGCATGATAGAGGAGGCTGTGGGAAGTGGAAAAGCATAGATACTTGTGGCTGTGGCCCAAAAGAATCTGTAGCCAATGACACAGCAATTTGCTTCTTAACAATCAGGTGATCTCAACTCTTCAGCTTAAGAAATGAGTAGTAGTCTTGGTGTGACCACGAAGACACCCTTATATTTCCTGCTCTCTGAAGGGAAGCTATCTTGCTTGGCAAATGGTTTTTACTAAATTAAGTGAAAAGTGCAGTACAAGTTTAGGAACTGAAATTCTTTTTCTTCTTAATTTTAAACAACTAGGTCCACCTTTTTTGTGTAATTGCTCCAAAGCCACCCAGGAAGACCAAGGGCAAGAGCAAATAGTAGTTATATGCAAAAATAAAAGCAAAAAAATACAGACTTTTTCTGCCTGAGGTTAAGCAGATTTTTAACTGGCTTTAAAATGCTAAAAAAAAAAAAAAATTAAGTTGAAGCACCATCTAGTGGTTCTCAAATGTGTTTTGATGAATATTGTTCCCAATTTCCTTCAATTTGAAATATAATTGAGTTCTTATGCACAAATATATGTAGGTATTTGTATGTTCAAAATATAAAAACAATAGTTCTTTTTCCTCCATCTGTGCACAAGTATAAGAAAATAAGGGTTGGGGAGAGTAGCTGTAGCTATTTTGTTCTTCCAGTTTAATGTCATCCAGAAACCATGGATATCAAAATGAGACAGAGAAGGATGGTGAATTTACCTAAATCTCCCCCACAAACAGCTAGAATTCATTCAGTGCGAAAATAATCAAATCAGTTAAAGTCACTCACACTTGTAATCACAGCTACGTGGGAAGATTGAGGCAAGAGAACCTCAAGTGTGAATCCAGCCTAGGAGACTTAGTAATGACGCAGGGGAAAATGATCCCCAACCTGAAGAGTTCGTGTTCTCTAAAACTGAAGAATGAATTTTAGGAACAAATGGAGGTTATGAGCAGAATAGATTTATTGAGAGAAAGAAAGCTCCTGTCCAAGAGAGGGACAGGAGGGCGGGCCCAAGTGGGTGTTGCTTCCAGGGACTTTTAAAGAGAAGTCATGGGAACTCACTTAGGTAGGTATGAGGTGGGACAAACACTATGGTCAACCAATGAGATCACAAGCACCATTGCTAAGGTAACATTAAGATCGGGATCCAATGGGAAGGCAAGTCATGGAGCAAGCGGGCAAGAATACCAGCTATTGAGCTTGGACTCATCACCATTTCCAGGTGATTGATACTTATTTAGCATATCAATCCCTGATACCCACCCTTAAGGAAGTATGTAGTTGCTTCTGTTTACTCTTGTCTTAAGATCTGGCCCACGGTGGAGGAGTGTCTGTCTCTAGTTGGAAAGTCACTTTGTCTTCCATGTCATCCATGAGGACCTGGCCCTGTCTTACTGCCTATAATATTTCTATCTAATTCAGCTACCTACAACAGACTCTCTCAAAACTAAAAGAAGGGCTGAGCATGTAGGTCAATGGTAGAGCAATTGACTATCATGGGCAAGGCTGTGGGTTCAATCTTCAGTGCCCAAAGGGATGGGCAGGGGAATTATTAACACAATAAAGTCGTAAAGTACAATAGATTTCAGTTCCTTGTCTACTCATCTCTAAGAGCCCACAGCTATATCCCTATCTTCTTGGTCCTATAATGCAAATGTGCCCTCACATTTATAGGAATTGACTGACTGAATGCTGAATGATCTTTGCAAACCCACTTCTTCTGAAGTGCTTCCCCACCATAAGACCACAGCTTCCCTTCGATTAAAATGAACAGAAACCCTTCTGCAATTATTATAGAGGAAATGCTCATATTCATGAGCCCTAGCTTCTGAGGTTGTCTGTTTCATCACTTCTAAGCAAGTACAAAAGTAGGCCATAACATGTAAGGAGAGTATCACAGGTTGTTGCAATACTGGCAGCAAACTTTCAAAATGACTGTAACAGTTTGTGTCTAGTTGTCCTCCCAAAGCCTCATACAATCATGGGGCTTGGACTTCTAGAGTTTGACACTTGATTCATGATCCACTGGGATTATGTGTTTTAGTATTGATGGGATTATGAGTCTGAGTACTGCTGGGATTATGGGTGTGGTCTGAGGTGGATATCCTGAGGCAGAGAGCCTGAATGTATTATAAGAGAAACAGAGTGACAGATTCTCTCTGTTGCTCTCTGTTGCCCTAGTTGGTTGGTTGCCTCTGTTGCTATTTTGTTGCTGTTCCACCACCATGAACTGGATGCTCTGTGCTCTGTTCCATTCAGCCTTGGGCCAGCTCAATATGGACTGAAACTTCCAGTAACTGTGAGCTAAATAAACCTGTCCTTCCTTCGTTTTGGGTGTCGGGTATTTGTCCCAGCAACAAGAGAAGAGTAACCAAGACAATGACCAAGTAAGTATTTGTATTAAGTAAGATTAAATTCAGTTATATGTACCCAAAAAATCTAAAACAACAGTGATGTGGCCAAAATAGTTTATTCTCACACACACAAAGTCAATAGGAAGATAATTTAGGGTTGATGAAGACTGCATGATTACCAGGATCCAGTTCCATCTTTCTTTCTCTCCATCTTGGTGAGTAGCTGGCCTCCTCAGGGGTGCCAATGGCTAAGTTGGCTGCTGGAGAGTCACACATCACACCGCAAAATAAGTAGGAAGCAAAGGATAACCTGTTCTTAAGATTTTCTAAGCTATGTACAGATTTATGTTTGTATCTCATTTTCCAATACTGATGATCAAACGTTGCTGCAAGAGAAATCAAGAAATACCTTTATACATCTCCATAGTAAATAAAATTTGAATCATGTTAGTAAGCAACATATTGTCAAATGCCACAATAACACTGCTTAGTAAGCAAATACAGAAGCTAAGTGGAAACGTTGCTCATGTGTCTGAGATCAGAAGGGGTCAGGTCTGATCATCTTGACTTTACATCCCTACATGACTAGGGGACGGCTGACCATTAGATCACCTAGGCTAGCTTCAGTGAGTTGAAGAGGTCGGGATGAGGCAATGCCACTGAGTTCTCTATGGTTCTCATCCTCCAGCAGGCAAGGTTAGGCACATGTTCCTGGAGGAGCAAGTGAAAGCCCACAGGACCTCTGAGATCCATGCTTAGAATGGGTGCACTGCCACTTCTGCTTCCTTTCTTTGTTCAAAGCAAATTTTACATGTGGTGGGTAAACATACCCCCTGTTCAGGAAGAGAACTTTGAAGCCAAATATTACAAGAACTATTATGTGAGTAGATAAAGGCGTGAAAATTTATAGACGTGAATATAATTATTTACCATTAGACAAACACATTGCACCAGGCACCTTGTAATCTCTGCTATAGTCTTTTAAAATCTGTCACAGAAATATGTTATTACACTTCTCTTTCCATGTCCTGTTTCAAACACACAAAAAAAATAATAAAAAAGAGATACAGGAACTTATGTATGTGGTATTGTTTACTAAGTTATATTTTTACTTACTAAATTACTAACAGAGTGGAGTACCTTAGGTACGCATCCTATAGCTTAGAAAGAGCTTACTAGATGTACATCCTGCTGGATTACTTTTTCCCTCAAAGCAGCCATGGTACAATTTTCAGGCAGCACTCAAGCTGATATGGCCATATATAGGACTAAAGACCAACTAATCAAGCATAAGCAGAAGTGGTTGCTGCTCCAGGCCTGGGCCATAAAGGCCTCCCACATAAAATCCTAGTTCCTATTCACCAGCTGAATAGAGAATACTCTGAGAAGGGCAAAATAGTCAAAGGAGAAAGACAGGTAAGATGAATGTTTATAAAAACACCTCTTACCCCCTGTCAGGTCCCATGAACAATGCTGGCACAGGATATGACCAAGAATCAAACTTTTTCAGTGTGTGACCAAGAAGGTAGGATGAAATCCCCATCCAATTAGACCACTGCGTTTCTTTAGTATCCTCCAGTAATGTGAATTCTTTTTTCTCCAAAGTTTTACTGAAAATAAAAGTGGTCCAGGCTACCTGAAACTTTATATTATAGATGTCTCATTCAAATTAAAAGACAGTTTTACTGTAGGATCATCACCTATACCAACAGGAGATAGGGTCTGTTTACGGTGCCTCTGGAAGATACTAAAGTTTTACAATATCATACTGTTTAAGACCCCAATCTCTGTAATTCATAGAGTGGACAGCATGGGAAACTGAGACACTGGAGCAGCAGTTCCTTAGGTGAGAATTTATAACTTCTAAAATGCAAATACTGCTCAAACTGACACTAGGCACTGATTTAAAAAGTCTACACATACAATTCAGATGTCCTATTACTGGTTAGCAGGCAAGACATACCAGGTCATCTCCTGGCTCACTTGCATGAGTGTTTGTAGCTCCTGCCATTTTAACTTCTCGAGTGCATAAAGCATTGGAGATCGGGTTGTACAGGGTCAGGCTGCTGGACAGAGGGACCTCTGGCAGCATTGGAAAAGCTCACTGTCACAGTGCTCTGATGTCAAGATTATACTACAGCTAAGGCAGCCCGGGAAATGGGTGCTCACACTCCCTATTTCACAGGCAATAAATTTGCCAACCTTAGAGATGAAACAGTTCACTTAATTGGCAACATTTACTGTCTTTGTTTCTCAGGGCCCTGGTCACTTTTGCAGGCTTTGGTCTTTCATATCCACTTCATCCTGCACCCCCCAAATCTGTGGAATAAAAGTGGGAGACATTCTTTGTCTTTGTCTTGACTCCCAGAAAGTCCTTACTCCTGGGAGAGAGCTCTGATCTTCTTGGAGCCCCCCAAACCATACCACTATCTTTTTAAGTCATTTGTCATTTACTTGTTTTAAGAGGCTGGAGCTAGGCCAAGTCCTCAGTAGTAAAGTATCAAGAAATGGAGTGAAAATACCATCCAAACTATGTGAGGGACATATAAAAATTACCCAGCACTGTTATTTTTTGTTCTTGTTGTTGCTGGTGCTGCTGCTACTGGAGCATTTTCTTCTTTAAGCTGGAAAAAAAAAATGTTTCAGTTTGGCTAATAGGAGCTCACTAAAGAAAAGTGGAGGATAGATAAATCATCCTTGCGTTTATGGTGGCAAGAGTCAAGCATCCGCAGTGAATGGGTGGGTTCACTGTGCGCTAAGGGACTGAAACAAGTTTTGCTGACTCCTACATGGTTCTTATAAACCCTGGGGTCTGAATAGTGATGGAAGTCATTAGGCTCCACTTTAAATGTGAAAGTTTTATTGCAAATGGCTGCCTTCCTGTCGAATCTTATGGAGTCTAAATTGACTTCCAGCTTTTTGTCATTTTCTAGAAAAAACATAAAATCTATGATTAAGCAGAAAGGAGCACAAGCCCCCAGCAGCAAGTAATTGGACACAAACACTGGAGAACTCCCTGGGGCGTCACGGCTCCCATTGAATTCTGAAGGAGTGTGCTACCCCAGGAGGCCCTGGGCTACCCAAGGAGGCCCTGGGCCACAGCTGCAGTGAAGCAGAAACTCCTGTCCCAGGTCTGTGGGAGCTTCTGGGTTAGTCACAAAGTCTAATAGTGAAGAAGGCACTGAATGTGCAGCGAAGCATATCTAACTTTTCCCAGCACAGGGTGGACTAGTGTCTTACATAGTTTCTAATGAATATTATCGTTTTAATCTTTAGCGCCTACCTGCTAGCATTTATCTTCTGGGAGAAAGCAAATCCCACAATGACCAGAAGAACCATGAAGATGAAGAGTTTCACATAGAGAATGATCATTAAAGATGATGCTGGAGAACTTGAGTCTTTAAATACAAATGAAGGTAAGCAGTCACTTTAAGTATGCTTTTAATTAACAAGTTAAAATTAATAGTTTAAAAGAGGGGCTGGGGACATAGCTCCATGGCACAAGTGCCTGTCTGGCAAGAGCAAGGTCTAGAGTTTGAACACTAGCCTTGCCAAAAAAATAAAATAATAGTTTAAAAGAGTATTTGAAAACATTTCTAAAGTTTCACAGATTGCCAAAACCAAAAAGCCTTCTAAATTATAACTCAAATGCTACACTGCTAATATATCATAATTTCATAAAAGTTTAGGAAGTATGTTTGTATTTTGCATTTGGCATGTTTCAACAAATATTTTCTGAAGAAAATATATGCTAAGCCTTAATACTTTTCAATTTTATAAGAAAGAAAATTTTCTCATGTATATTATAATCTTTTAAAAGCATTATTCTTAATAACTTAGGCCTGATTGATAAGACTTGCCACACACAGTAAAGTGAGTTTGTCACTGAATTGATAATAAAATTCATCTTATCAAGTATTTTGTGTCTTTTTAATTTCATTTTGTTCATCCATTAAATGGCTCTCCAAGTTGTTTTAAAATCACACAAATGAGGACAATCATTCTGAAATCTTTTCTTCTATGCATGTGGCAGCCTAGAGAAGATATGGCTCTAAGATGTCACTGCATTCCATTAAATAATTCACTCAGAGACTGAATGAGCTGGAAGGATGTCAGGCAATCAGATGCTGTCAGAGAAAAGATGACAACAGGACAATAGTTCTCAAAAAATTCAGATTCCTACCATAGACATCAGGCCCCTATAAATGAAAAGTTGCAGAGCTAAAACAGTGCTAAGCATGCTTCACTGGTTAGAGAACATGTGATGAATACTTGCTAAAGAAGGGACCAAGGGAGCAAAGGACATAGAATGGTTAATCAACTCTAGTTGGACTTAGGGGAAAGAGCAATCTGAAATGAACCATCCTGGTCTAGATTGAGTAGGTGATTAAGAACAGGAGAAAAGAATTTTCAAATCAAGCGAACAGCCTAAACAAAAATTTGAAGAAGAGTTGCCGTAAGCAATAGCCAGATAAAAAGGTATGGCACTGAGCTTTTTTATAGCAGTGATACTATTTTGTGTGATATCATGATACCTGTCTTTATATACTGTGCAAACCCATAGAATTTACCAACCAAGAGTCAACCATAATGGAAACTATGGACTTCGGGTAAGAAATCTTAGTGCACATGGATTCAATGATTGCATCAAACATAACTCTTATGTGCAGCATGTCCACAGTGGGGAGGTGTAGCCTGGGTAGGTTCAAGGGCTCTAGGAGAACTTTCTGAACTTTCCACTCAGTTTTGCTGTGAACCTACAACTCTCTCAAAAGTAAAATTTATTTAAAAAAACAAAACATATGTGGTTCAAGGAGGTCCCTTAGTACATGAAATTCATTTCTGTCATTTTATTTGAAACACTTCTAAATTGTTCTGTCAGTTCAGACCCTAGAGTTTCCAGTAGGACAGCATCTCAGTCAGGTCTCGTTGCTTCAAGGCTTCATGAATGGTGAATTTCTGTAGGAAAAAATGTGAAACTCAGCCCCCAATTGGTACAATAAGAACAAAGGGGTTTCTCCCCTTCAGTATCAGGACTAAACCTTTCATTTTATAAATGCATACATTGATCAAAATATTATTTTGCCCCTACAAATATCTAAAATTTTATGTGTCAATTAAAAATAAAATAAAATTTAAAGATATGGCTAAAAAAGCAGAAAAGGCACTTATGGTGTGTAGGGTGAAGCATAAAGCTACAAACTGAAGCTGTTGGATAAAAATCATACACTCTTGGATCCTCTGTCTGCTCTGTGAGCACATCTTCCCTCCCTCACCAGCAGACAGAAAGTGAGTTTGGTCTCAAGAAGATGGACTGGGGCTTCAGAGTGAAGGATTCAGACATCATGCAGAGTGGACAGTAAGGGCCACACTGGAGAACAATATTAGAGGGAAGTGTGAGCACTGAACAATGGAATGCACACACACACACACACACACACACACACACACACACACCACTCTCCTCCTCAGAGCAACAACTGTGAGGCTTATCCTTCCAAGAAAAAGGGCCAGAGACTTATTTCCTGAAGAGCCCTAATAGTTTCAAAGAAAAGCAGATGCACAAGGATCTCCAATTATTGCAAAACAAAATCCGTTTATTTCTTTCTCTCTTTATTGACGTTAGCCAACTGACAAGTCTTGCTATCACATAGTCAGACTTGTAATCATCTCTTCAGTGTACACTTGGAAATCAATTGATAGCCAAGGATTACCAAGGAGAACATACAAAACAGAGATTAACACAAACAAGTAGCAGAAGGCAGCAGGAACTCAGATTAAGTATATACAGGACCAAGCAGAATATCCAGGCAAGAAACAATGCAGGCCAACAGCTATGTAATGGATCAAGAGATCAACCACACTAATGAGTCCAAGAGCATGAAAAATCTGGATAAAGGATATCATCAAGAGAAGAATGGAAGTGATAGATTACCTAAAGCTGATCTGTATAAAGCATTAGAAGGAATTCTTTAATTTTGTCTATGAGCTTCACGTTAATTCACAGTAGATACATACACTGGAGGTTTTAAAATGTAAAGCAAGTATTAGAAAAGAAAAGGAAAGCATGTGTTAATTTAAATAGGAATAATATTTACATATTAAAATTAACATAATTACTAAAAATTGCTGTATCACTGATATAAAGGATGAAGGAAGGAATAAGGTAATGTTAATTATTCATCTACTATAAAGGAATGTGGCTACAAATAAGAAGCAGTATTATGAGCATGTGTTTTATAAAAATGGAATCAAATACTGCAAGAAACACTTGAAAATTTCAAAGTATTTCACTCTGTAATTGAGGAAAGACAAAGACAAGGGCTTGGAAAGGCAAGGGTTGTGAGAGAGAGAGAGAAAGAAAGAGAGAGAGAGAGAGCAAAATAATATTTGAATATTTTTAAATGAAAAGAAATGGAAGATACAAGCACACAATGGAGAAACTAAAGCACACATGTTACTATAAGACATTTAAGAAGTTCCACCAGGAGGAGCCTAGAAGAGAAAACTGAACCAGAAAAAATCCACAAAGACAATTTATTAGTGTCTCAGTTATTCTTCTCTCATTGCTAGGACAAATTCCTCATACTCAAAATTAGGGAAGGAAAGGTTTATTTAGCTCACAGCTACTGGAGGTTTCAGTTCATACTCAGCTGGCTCCAAAGTAGAACAGCACATGGCAGAGCACAACCTTTCGTGACGGTGGCAAATAGCAGAGAGCAAAGGGAGGAGCAGAAGCTGGGGCAGCTAGCTGGCCTCTCCCCTCCATACACTATAATGCAAGTTGCCCACTTCAAGGCATGTGCAGCATCCAAACCCATAAGAATCAATCATGAACTCCAGAAGCCGCCCCATGACTGCATGAAGCTTTGGGGGACACCGTACACAAACCGTAACAAAGAGTAAATTCTCCTTCTCATAAAACCATAAGTATCTATTTAAAGGCATCCTCAGTTAAAACTATCAGTATTCTTTTAAAACACACTACTTAAGTCAACTTAACACTTCTACAGAAGCAAACATATCTGTGGAATAAACTGCATTCTATAATATGGCTTTCTACAAAAAAGTTCTGTAATATCCTAGACATCAGCTCTATTTTAGGAAAGATAAACGAAGACAGACAGCATCTTTAAAGGAAATTTCTCTATATTTTTTTTTTCCTTATCTCCAGTAAAAGAAAGGGGGAAGGTCAAACAAAAACCTAAAAGAATTACTAACCACAATGCGGAACTTCAGAGAGAGTCCTGTTCCCAGTTGAATAGGAGATCAAGCAGGTCACAGTGAACACAATGCTGTCTGCATAGCTGCGTGCGCTTCTGATAGTCACTGTGCCATTGCTGTGTTCTTCCTCAGTCACACAGTGCCCGGCTGGAATCCAGGAGATCTGTGCAGCTGGCCTGCCCGCCACTGCCTCACACACCACTGTTC
>PVKN010027086.1:0-13618 GCA_004027915.1 Capromys pilorides | reverse complement strand
AAGAAATTTTTAAAAAGAAGGAAACTCAAACAATTTGCCATGATTGTCTTTTTCTTTCACAGTTCTCTGATTTAAATGTCACAAATCAGACCCTCAGAGGCCCTATGACTTTGCTCTTAAACTTCTAAAGGATAAGAAGAAGGAAAGAGAAAATTATAGGGCTGGCCAAACAGCTCAGCAGATTAAAGTGTGTGCTTATGCAGACACAGCAGCCAGGATTTGATCCCTGCCCCTGCCGATTGAGACTGGGTGTGGTGGAGCACTCCTGTAATCCCAGGTCTTGGAAGGCTAAACACAGACAGATCACTATGAGTCTGATTTACGTAGTGAGATCCTGTAGACTCTGTCCTAAAATTACCAAGAGAGGGAAAAGGAGAGTGGGAGAAAAAAGGGGAGGGGAAGGGGGAGGGAGAGGGGAGGGAGAGGAAGAGGGAGAGGGACAGGGAGAGGAAGAGGGAGAGGGACAGGGACAGGGAGAGGGTGAGGGAGAAGGAGGGAGAAGGAGAGAGAAAATTACACTAAAAATGCTAACCATCAGTATACGGAGCAGTCAGCTTCAAGATTTTGTTATCCAGAACCCAGTGGTGCTATGCAACCCTTTCAAAGAGGTAGAAAGTTAAGTTAATTCAGTGCTTAGGCAAGATCATGTCTGCTCTGAATGTGTCACAAGACCCCCACCACCACCCCCAAGAGACCACCAGCAGCTCCACTGCTTCGATACCCCAATACCCTCTCTGCTTTTAAACTAAGGACCAGGACTGCAGGAGAAGGGGGGGGGGTGTATGTGTGTTTACATATGTGTGTACATATAGGTATGAATATATACCCATCCATGAAAAGATAAATTAGTTAAATTGTGTGAAAAGTACCATATAAGTGCCTGTTAAAATTATGGATGTGTGAGTCTCTCCCTTGAATTAAGTCTTTCCTCACGAGGGATAATTCAGGGAAGCATTTGTCTCTCTCAAGCTTAGATATATTTACAATGTTTTCAGTGTGCAATGTTTATGTTTTCGTTAAACAATTTTTGACCTTTGAAGTTTCGGAAGTAATAAAATGTTGCTAACAAGTGCTATGCTGAATCAAAATAGCAGAAGGGTCGCCTTGCCTTGCTCCTGGTCTTGGAAGAAAAGCTTTCAGGGTTTCAGCATTAGGTGCAATGGCAGCGGCAGGCCTGCTGTAGAAAACCTTTACATGTGGAGGCGATTTCCTTCTGTTCCTAATTTGAGTGTTAGGGGTCTTTTGGGTTAGCTCAGTCATTTAGGCGCCTGCCTGGGCAATCCCAGCCAGGCACAGGGGTTGGTGTTTTGATCCCCACACCCACCCTTAAGGCGGCCTGAGTCAGCCAAAGGAAAAAGAAAAAAAAAAAAAAACCCTAATTTGTGATTGTTGAAGTTAAATGTGTTTTCTATGTAGACTGAGGTGATCACGTTGTTTTTTCCATTATTCTGTTGTGGTCATGTATCATATTAATCAATTTTTATAAGTTGAATCATCCCTTCATCCCAGGAATAAATCCTCTATAGTGTGATCCCTATAATATGCTCTTAAGTTCCATTTACCAATACTTGGTTGAGGACTCTTACACCTACATTCATTAGGAATGTTGGCTTCTACTTTCATTTCTTGGGGTGTCTTTGTCTGACCTGGTAACAGGGTATGCTGACCTTATAAAATGAGCTTCAGTTTATTCTTTTTTGATTTTTTAAAATAAATTTTAGAAGGACTGGGCAGTCATTCTTTATTATTGATTTTTTTTTTTTTTTTTTTTTTTTTTTTTTTTTTTTTTTTTTTTTTTTTTTTTTTTTTTTTTTTTTTTTTTTTTTTTTTTTTTTTTTGGCTTGTTCACGTTGTCTTAAGGGTGAGTCAGGTAAAGTTTGTGGAGCTGGGGATCAAACCCCAGTCCCCTGTACCTATGTTTGCCCAAGCAGGCACTTAAACAACTGAGCTAAGCCGCAGGATGCCCCTCATTCTTTAAATTTTCAGTAGAATTTACCAATATACTAGAAGTCCTAAGGCAAGAAATTAGGTAAGAAAAAAAAAAACAGTGATCAAATCCAAAAGAAACATAATTGTCCCTTTTTTCAGATGACAAAATCTTAGATACAGAGCCAGCCAGATAGGTCAGCAAATTAAAACACCTGCATAGGCAGGTGTCAGAACCAGGGTTCAATCTGGGGGCTGTGCCAGCCCTGACCCAGGGCATGTTGACACTGCAACAGAGACCTGGCGTGGTGGCGCACACCTGTAACCCTAGGGCTTGGGAGGCTGGAAACAGGAGGATCACACAAGTCTGATCTGTGTAGTGAGACCCTATAGATCCCATGCTAAATACACGTTTTTTAAAAAATGTCAGATACAGAAAATCCTAAAGACTTCACTAAACAAAAAATTGTAAAAACTAGTTTTAAAAATTCAGTAAAGCCATAGGACACAAAGTCAACATACAAAAATCCGTTATTTTTCTACACAAATTAAATTAGTTTTTTTCTAAACTTAACTAAGGAAGTAAAAGACTTGAATACCAGAAACATTGATGAGAGAAATTAAGAAAGACAAAAACAAATGACAAGACATTCTACATTCATAAATTAGGAGACTTAATATTATAAAAATCATCCATACTACCTCAAACAATCTATAGATTCAATACATTTCCCAACAAAACCCCAGTGGATCCTTTTTTTAAAAAAAAGTTTATTTTATTTTCTTCAACCACATTACATATTTGTTTGTGTTGTGGCCGGCTCAGCCTTCCCTAGGGGGTAGGGGGCAGCGCAGCACATGGGGCCTGGGATCAAGCCCCGGTCCCTGCATGGTGGCCTAAACTTCCCGACACACATGCTTTAGACCACTAAGCCATCTCACCAGCCCTCTCAGTGGATCTTTTACAGAAATAAGGTCACACATATATGCATGCACCCACACAAAGACCATTTCTACACTGCATATAGAACCATAAAGGACCATAAATAGTCAATTCAGTCTCAAGAAAGAACAAAGTCTGGGCCAGCCAGATAGCTCAGCGGACTAAAGCACCTGCTTAGGCAGGCTCAGGGACCAGGGTTTGATCCTGGGCATGTGGAGCTGACCCTGCCCCAGGTCAGGCTGAGATCAGTTGAGACTGGGCGTGGTGGCAGGCACCTGTAATCCCAGCACTTGGGAGGCTGAAAACAGAAAAATCACTACAAGGCCATTCTATATAGTGAGACCTTGTAGACCCTGTACTAAACACAAAAAGAAAAAAGAGAAATGATTGAGATAGCTTGACTGTTTCAGCCACGCTGGCTTTGTCCCGCCCTCCCACATACGACCAACTGCCAGCTTCAGCCACCCTCGACATTTCAGTCTGTGTCTGACTTGTTCCGAGGCAGAGGCGTCCCAGTGGAAGGGCGTAGTAGAGGGGAGCTGCTCAGACCATTGCAGCCAGGAAGCAGGCTGGGTCGCACCAAGCCAGAGAGGAAGAAGCCAAGAACCGGAAACAGCTGCCGAGGTCATGATCCCCAGCAGCCTACTTCCTCCAGCTAGGTTCCACCTCAGAACAACCCACTGATCTGTGAACTCGTAATGGGCTACCCAGCCCAGTCAGTTCTCTTAATCCAGTCACGATGGCAATCAAGACCAACCTTTACACCACATATCTGATGCCGGATTAATTTCCAAAGTGTGTGTACCTGACACCCTAAGCTAAGGAAGGAAAGGTTTATTTAGCTCACAGTCTGGAGGGCTTTCAGTTACATAATCAGCTGTTTCCAAGACAGGGTGGCAATGGCAGAGGGCAGCAGTTCATGGCGGTGCAAAAGAGCAAGAGCAAAAAGGCAGGAACAGTGACTGCAGCACCACCAGCAGCAGCGGGGACAAGCCTCTTGCCCTTCCTTATAATGCATCCAAGCTACCTGCCCCAGGGCAGGGGTGACATGAACACCCACAATCCCAGCAGCACTCACACCCATAAGCCCAGCGCTGGGTCATGAATTAATCACAGCCTCTAGAAATCCTCCTCATGACTACACGAAGCTTTCGGGGGGGACAACTAGACACAAACCATAACAGTATATAAGTGTATAAGAATCCTCTGCTACATAGTCAATAGCCAAAAGGACCCTGATTTAGAAATGGATTAACTTGAATAGATATGTATCAGCAGAAGATGTACAAGTGAACAGTAGGTATAGGAAAGTATGCTCAATGTCACTAATCTTTATGGAATTACAAAGCAAAATTACAGTGAGGCAGCATTTCATACTCATTAAGATTGCTACTATCAAAGAAAATAAGAAATGCTGGAAAGCACATGAAAATATTAGAACATTGTTCACTGTTGGCAGTATTGTAAAATATTGCACTTAATCTTAAAGGAATACAAATCTCTTAAAAGTATACAAAAAATGTTTCACTAATGCATAAACAACTTACAATATCAAGCCAAAACATGAGTTTGTTTATGAAATATGCATATAACCAATATACATATGTTCAAACATATATTTATATAATAAAACGTCTTTAATTCTCAGGCTACACATTTAGAGTTGTCATTAATCTAATGCTCTTGGCACTGTCTATAAGATGAAATTCTGATTAGTGAAATACTACTCTAAGAAAAGAAATATTTATATGTTAAAAAATGCACAACTTTTAAGTAATTATAAAGAGCATGCTAAGCACTGCCAAGATTCTACATGTGCTCTTAGTACTAGAGTCAACATTATAGTCATTTTGCATGCATTACTACTGCTCTTCTGTTGAGGACTAGATCAGAGTTAAGATGGAGCTAATGTGACTTTGAGCAAGCTACTTGAAATCTCTGTGTCTCTGTTTATTCTGATGTAAAAATAATGATAGTGTCAGAGTTGACAGAGGACAATGAATGCCAAGCCCTCTTCCTTAGAGATGGTGAACAGCTGGCAGATAGAGACCAAAGTGGCCCCTTCATTACCAGAAAGTATGGGCTTACTCTACAGGCCTGTTGGTGGGAAGGACATCGTCACCCGCACTCCCAAGAGGTGGCACAGCTACCTTCCTAGGCTTGGACAGTGTGATGGCTTGGATGTGCTTGTCCTCTACAGGCTCATGTGCTGGGAACAGGTTTAGGTGGTGGTGGGGCCTCACAGAGGTGGGCTGCAGGGCATTGGGGTGCTCTCTCAGCAGGGGATGCTGCTCTGCTGGAGCAAATTCTCCCAGGACCAAGTTGCTATAACGCCCAAGCCCAGCCTGAGTCCCTTCCTGGATTGTGGTCGAAACTTTGCTCTTTCCTATGCATGCTGTTGTCCTAATATCACTCACTATTATCCTCTCACCAGAGGCTGAACCAATCTTGGGCTTTCAGCTCCCAAAGAAGTAACCTGCCTCAGGTATTTCCTTATAGTAACATAAAACTGACTAATACAGGCAGCACTTGAAGGCAGATCTGCCCTGTGTAAAGCTCACACACACACACACACACACACACACACACACACACACATCTGGTGTAGGCAAACAGCTCCTCCGGTAAGAGAGGAAGGACCTGGGCAGATACCGAGCCAGTTCCCTGCCCCAGACATTCACTGGATCATTCATTCCACCCCCCATGGAGAAAGACAGGGATGTGATAAGAAGCCTAACATATTTACAGAAAAAAAATCTCCTTATAGTAACTGAGTCAGGAAGAAAAGTCCTCATGATTGTCTTTGCTTTATTTGAGAGTAAAATGAGGTGCATATAAAGTTGTTCTATACCTGAGGAGAGTCAATAGATATCTCTATTATAATGCTGTATACTATTCGTATTAACTATACAATTACCAAGACTGCAAGGAATTTGGGCCTACGATGTTAAAATCCATCCGCAGTGCTCTAGAGATGTGAACTGCATTTAATTACTTAAATTTAAATTCTAAGTGGTAGCCTATTAACTCTTAAAATTTGACCAAATGAGCAACTGAGAGTATACAATTAAGAATTTTTCCTCTTGCTTAGTATCACATCTGTAAAAATAATTTTCTACTGACTATACAAGAGATAATCAAAGCAACAGAAATATTTGGATTATTTTTTCATTTACTAAGGTAAAAGATGCATTGGCGTTAATCAACCTACACTGTAGGAAACAGCTCTGGAAGACCTCTTTCCTGTCTTTAGGAGGTAAAATAAAAAATACAGTGAGTGCTGCTGCTGGGTTCCAACTGTAAAGCAGGCTCATAAATCACTGCGCACCCAACTCAGCTTGTGCTGAACAGTGTACAAATGTTCCTGTACACCCTTGATTCAGGCAGAGTGGGGCTGGGTGGCTCAGCAGTGTACACAGGCTTTTCTTATCATCAGCTGCAAACTTCTCACTCTCCTTTGAGAATGCAATGTTTATTTTCATGTTCTCTTAACCCCCATCATTCTGAGGGATGTTATCTCTTTTATGTTCATAGGTATTCAGCCCCAAGTTGAATACCTATACAATTATATTGTGTTTAAGCCCAAAATTTTCTAGGTCACAATCTGTTTTTTCCATCACACTGTAAGCCACAGTATTTCAAGTCCTGGGTTATCTAGTGACTGCTTTCCAAACTAAACTGAGATGGAACTATTATACCTTTCCAAAGGTATCAATTTTAGCACTAGTTAGTTATCCAGGAGTTCAGCAAGAAGGAGCTACAGGAATAAGGCAGGTGTTTGAAGTGACCATCCTCGCGTGGAAAGCTCCCTGCTCCATAGCTTGGCAGCCTCTGCTGGCATCAATTTCTTCAACTACTGTATTCCTGAATAATTGATAGTTCAGTGAATGGGGCTCCTTTTCACCAAGTTCCCCTTGAGTGCTTCTGCAACATGAGGCAATTTATCATGCTTTCTGTATAACAGTGCATAGGGTTCTTAAAGAATGAATTTTAAACTTTCTCTCCCTGTTCACAAAGTTCTCAGGATCAAAACATTAAAAGCCCTGTTGGGGTAGTTGGACCAGCAACATTAGCAGGCCCCAGTAACTCAAGCCATGGAGCCCCTATGACTCTTTGCATCTTGCTTCATTTTCCCTCTCAGAAAGACCCAATTACAAAGATTTGTAGATTTTTCCACAGAGAGTACATTTGGCTCTTTAGCAAGAAAAATGCCAGCACAATTAGTAGCTCTGGGGAAGCATTAGCCACTTGTGTACTATTTCAGAAGAACCCACTGAGGGATATGGGCTTCCGTTTAGAGTGTAAATAGTTCTTAACCATTTGCAACACACTCACAATCAACAGTGATGCCTTCATAAGGATGCCCTTCTGATCTGCCCTTCCAGATCAGAAGGTATTACAGCATCATATTGGCATACAATACGGCCCTGGGTTTCTTTTCACCACTCACCTCCAGCTTATGAGTTCTTGGTCCTCCTTAGCATCAAGAGTATGCTCTGATATACTTCCAGAAAGCCTGCTCCCAAAATGAAGGAATGTATAGCTTTACAGAAGTTAGTCATTTCCTAGTTGACATTCTAATAAGGACCCCACATTCGAGTAATAGCCCAATGGAACAACTTCTCCTCTTCCTCTTGTGGTCAAGAAATAGCATGTCAGAATAAATTAAATGTTCTGGTGCCTTGTGTGTTCTAATGTTTAGTGTGGTGACGTAGATGTAAGACATAGCACTGCATTTTAGGGTTAATCAATTTGGAAAGAATAGGAAATAAGTATAAAGCCAGAAGGGGCATGATTTAATCTTCCACTGGTTGGATCTGAGACTTTGCAGGTACATTGTAGGATTAGAAACAGCTGTTAAGTTTGCAGCTGCTGCACAAATAGTGCAGGTAGAGAAGGTTCTGGTTCACAGAATGGCAGAAACCAGAATTTATTATAGCACTCGAGCATTAATGCAGAACGTAATAGTCACGCCATCCCACCGAAGCCAACAAAGCCTAGAATATCTAAATGGCTTAAATTAAATATTCTAAAGTCGGAGGGACTTTTCCTGGCAAAAAAATAAAACAGCCCAGTAGGAAGAGTTTACATAAGGGGAGGAAAAAAAATACATGTTTTGATAACACGTGGTTAAAATTTTTTTAAACTTCCATTTGTGCAGCAGCCATCTAAAGCTTTAATACCTTTTAAACATATAGGATATGGCTTATCCAACAATTTAGATTTTCCAAACAAACTGAAAAGATCAGATCCTTCAAAATGAGAGAAGTTGACAAAAAAAAAAAAACAGATGGCAAACCTTGATATAGGTTAGTGTCCTATCTACTGGAGAATGGAATATTTTTTAGAGGAGGAGGCTGATCTTTTTTCTCTAGAAGCTTAAACCCACACCTTGTTAGTCAGGTTTTGAGATTTCTCTATAAACAAGCTGGGTGTGGTGGTGCACCCCTGTAATCTCAGCTACCCAAAAGGCTAGGATAGAAGCATCACAAATTCAAGGCCAGCCTGAGCAAATCAGCCAAAACCTGTCTCAAAATTAAACATTAAAAGGCACCAAGGGGCCAAAGGATGTAATTCAAAGCTCCCTGAATTGAATCCCTAGTACCGAAAGAAAGAACATTTTTGTTTCTAAATAGCTGACTTTCTTGGATTGTTGAAAATAAATATAAAAATAAAAAATCTGTTTCAAAGATCTTGTTTTCAAAACTTTCAGCAAAATATACATTGCAAAAGCACAGTCGTGCATGGCTTCCTCCATCCTTTCATATTGGTTGCTTAAAATTCAATTTAGGAAGCCATTTACAGTACTTGAAAGTGGGGAACAGTAGTCATTCTTATTCTCCCACGGTTTTAGCTCAGAGTGTTAATTCTCCCCCTGCTATTTTCATTCCAGCTTACGGCCCTGAGTTTCCCCAAATGGAAATTTTAGAGAAGTCAGCACCAGAACAATGTCATTGTTGCTGGCCACATTCCATCAGCCCCCTGTCCCAGTGAAGTCATCACAGAGGGCCAGTAACCTGCCTAGTTTGTGTCACCTGGTGATGTCTATGAAGTTTCACTAGGCTGCCATATGTTATTCTTCAAGTGATTACCATTTATAAAATGAAAATTTTCCTTTTGATTCTTTATAAGAAAATAGTTTTCTTATTGACATAAGATATTTAATTTTTTTAAATGTATTTGGCACAGGGTCTCATGATACAGATCGGACTCGTAGTGATCCTCCTATTTTCAGTTTCTCCAGGGATAGGATTACAGCATGTGTCACCACAACTGGTCTGCTGGTGGTCGACTCAGCATACCTGGGGACAGGGCTGGTGCAGTATGTGGTGCCAGGGATCAAACCTTGGTCAGTGCATTTGCCTAAGCAGGCACGTAGTCGGCTAAGCTATCTCACTGGCCCTATTTAATATGTGGTTCAAAGAAAAAAAAAAGCATTTAGAATTTACTTTTTCAGTATGGGAGATCAAACCTGGGGCCTTCAATATAACCCCAGCCTTGGTTTGCTCATTCGTTTTATTTTGCTTTGGGGTATTTTGGTTTGGTTCGGTTCAGTTCGGTTCGGTTCGGTTCGGTTCGGTTCGGTTTGGTTTGGTTTGGTTTGGTTTGGTTTTCGAGACAGCATGTTGCTAAGTCACTAAGTTGCCCACGTGGGGTCAAACTTGTGATTCTTTCCCTGATCCCCTTCTGAGCCCTATTTTCTTTCCCACTTAGTCCTGATTATAACTTACAACTTTTTTTCTTTTTTGCGTGCTTGCACATTTCTTGCTTCTTTTCCTGGTAAAACATAAGCTCCCTCATAGTATAAACCTTGTCTCTTTTCACAGTCAGTGTACCATTAGGACCGAGAACAGTTCCTGGCACTCCTTAGGAGAGGCCCTAGAAACCATTTCTAAGTGGATGAGTGAATGGATGAATGAAACGACCTAACCAGAATTCTCCATTTATTTTGCCTAAAAATCTGATGACATACCACTAAATATTTCATTTAAATATAAAAAGTGGCAACAATAACCACTTATTTTCCTAATGCTCAAAGTAATGTATTCCTATAAAAAGTAGCCATGTGACCTCACACTGTTATTTGGGAGATAAAATGTAAGTAGTTTTCTGAATTTCTGAATTTCTATAGAAGCTCTGAGGCTACTCTGTGTTACAATATTTTTCAGCCTTTTTAAAACTGAAACAGAATAGAGTAGAAAACAATCAGCATGCCTTGCCCAGGACAAAGATCATTTCAAAACAACTTTTCTGGGTGTCAGGTGGGCGATCACAATGTAACATTGTTTTGCACAGTGATTCAAAGTCAATACACACTCTGGTATTTTCCTTGTTACCCTAATCCCTTATCTGGCTGCTGTTGCAGCTCTTCAAAGCCTGCCTGAATTGTCGTTCTGCAGTGTTAGGATTCCTGGAGGCCTGTTTGCAGTGCAGGCCTTCCCATAAATGCGCACAAAAATTCAATTTCTTAATATTTTCTCCTAGATCAATCTGCTTTAATCTCTCTCAGGATGCGTGAGCTTACTCTAAAGTACCTTCCTGAGTCTTTTGTGCAAGTGCTGGGCTGCTTTTAAGTTAACCAGTAAAACACACACACACACACACACAAGTTTTACCAAAGTATAAAACTGGTGACATCTGCTACTTTCTAAATCAAAAAAATTTTGAGGGCTGGCCAAATAGCTCAGTACATTAAAGTGCCTGCAAGCAGGCGCAGGGCCCAGGGCTTTAATTCCCCGGCCTGCCTTGTGCCGGCCCCGCCCCTAGGTTGCGCTAAAATGAGAGTGGGCATGGTGACGCGTGCCTGTAATCCCAGCCCTTGGGAGGCTGTAAACAGGTGGATCACTACAAGTTCGATCTAGTAGTAAGACCCTGAACACCCTGTAGACCCTTCCTTAAAATACCAAAAAAGAGAAAATTTTGAAACGATGATTGACAAACAGTAGTAATCTTTGTTAACATAACATTGGTTAACTTCTTTTTTCCCCTTTTGTCACCCTCTCTCCCTTAAGCTGCCTGCCTTGTGCTTGGTTGTATGATTTTCCCTGATGGCTGGGATTCAGATGAAGTAAAACGGATGTGCGGAGAAAAGACCGACAAGTACACCCTTGGGGCCTGTTCCGTCCGCTGGGCGTACATCTTGGCGATCATTGGGATCCTGGATGCGCTGATCCTCTCGTTCCTAGCATTTGTGCTTGGTAACCGACAAGACAGCTTGATGGCAGAGGAACTGAAGGCAGAAAACAAAGGTAAGGCTGCTATGGGGAGCTCTCGCCGACACCGAAAGTGCAGCAATGGCGCCCTATCAAGGGCTAGGGTCTCCCCTGTGGCTCCAACTTGCCGTCTTTTAGTCTTGTCTTTTAATTCCCAGACTCAACTCCAGTGCACACAGTTAAAGTATCTACTTAGCCTATTGGTCACTGGAAGGCACGCATCTTTCTGTGGCTCCCTAGGTCCATTATTATTATTTGAATGCATTTTGCTCCAGTTTCTTCTTCCTCATTTTCCGATTTCAGATTTGTCCTTGGCCGTGAATGACTAGGATGCAACTTTATAGAGAAATCTGTTTCTTTAAATGGAAAAGGTTTTCCTTCCATGTATTCGACTATTTTCTAGGATGAAAAGAAAAATTCCTGGGAAATCTCTAAAACCATCATAATCACTTTATTTGAATTCAAACTCATCTGCTCTTAGAGAAGTGGTGATCCTGGTCCCAAACAGTTGGAATTTGTAATTTAGCTGAATCTTAAATGCATTATCTAGGTAATCAGAAGTCCTCGAATTACTTTTCAAAAGAAAATCACCTACTGAAATACAATGAAAGTAGGAGAGAAAACAGGACATTGACTGGTGGGTGATGCATAAACATACAGCATGTGAGAGGTGGCAAGCCATCATGCAAGAGACATCTTTTAGTTTCCTTTCCAACTTTCATTTATTGGGGTAGAATTTTAATGTCAAGATTGTGTTACAGCTGTGGTTTATTACAACTGCTTCATCTTGGTGTTATCCATAACTTTAATACTTTGAATTCCTCGACAGGCCAAGGCAGGAAGAAAGCACGTTTGAGGGCAGCCCGAGCAATTTAGCAAACCATCTCTCAAATTAAAACCACAGAAAGGCTGCGAACGTGGCTCAGTGGCAAAGCTCATGTGTGAGGTCTTATGTTCAATGGCCCATACTGAGGGCACACTTTTGACATGCATTAGCGTCTTTGGCTAAATAGCTCCTTCTTCTAAATTTCATTATTTCAAGAAATTGCCAATTTCAAAAACTCTTAACTATTTTAACAGGCCCCCAGTAGAAGCACAAGTACCACATAGAACGATGGCCCAGCGAGCTTCGTAGCTAGACCGTCACTGTGAACAAGAGAAACAGGAGCAGTCTAGGACAGCACCCGGCCACAGTTCCTGAGGTCGTGCATTTATAGAGAGAACCTATGTTACTCAGTTCTATCAAAACTATTCTACATACAAAGATAACTCAGAGAGAACAAGTGCTAAAATGTTCTGAAGACGAAGCTACCTCCCTCTTAGGGTTGTCCTTTCTAGATAAAAAGACAATGCCGAGACAGTTACACTATCATTGATGTTGCAGATTTGGTCCTTTGACTTATGCTCCTTCCTCTGAGGCTCATCGCAGCTCTTCTTGCAGCTTTTTGGATGCACACAGGTCTCTTTCTAGTTCATTTTAAGTTTAAAGGTAAGGATAGCTCAAAATGAGAGCACGCTACTTATCCTGAAAGAACAAAGAAAAGGCCGCTCTTTCTGCGCGTTCTTGACTTCCACCACCACTCATAACAGACCAGGACGTTCTCTCTTTCCCTGTAAAGTTCAAAGTTATTCTGAGAAGCTTTAACTTCCCAACCTCTGTTTGATCAGAAATAGAAAAAAAAATTCAGAAAAAGGAAGATTAAAAACAAAGCCAGGAAATTTTCACTCACATATATAAATGTCAGTTCACTTGAATTCAGACTTAAGAAAGGTATGGCCAGGATTGTAGGATAATACTCAATCATTCTCAAAAATAGCCTTTTTTTCCTCTGGATGATTCTGTTCAACATTAATATCTGCTTCCTTCCAGCCAGGATGGTCTTCATTAAACATCTTGATCAAAGTGTGCAAGGGAAGCTGAGAAGCTGACATAATGTTTAGGCATTACCTGTGTGACTTTTCTGTGTTCCTCATCTTCTTCATTTGTGTGGGTCACCATTGTTTCTGCCATCTTGTCCTGAGGAATTAAAATCAGCATCCGTTCATCTGTATCAGATCAGCTAGACCCAAGAAAGCAGCAGAAAGCGTGAGGCCACTCTCATAAAACTTTCCAATTATACTGTAGTTTTACTTTTCAGTTCAAAGACCTTAATATGAGACTCTGAAAACATTTGAGCAGCTCTGCTACACAGGCCTGTCAGACTCCTTTGCATAAAATCAGGCCAGGAGTTCTAAGCCTTGCAGAAAATTTAATCAAACCTGTATGCTTTTGAGAAATGATATGGAGTTTTCTGTTGTTGTACAAATTTGCCTCTATTATGTAGTATTATCTTTATTCACAGATGGTTACAAATTTTTCAACATTCATTCAGTGTTAAAACATCCAAAATCAGATTACTCAAGAAAAGACCAGTGATTTTGCCCGGTATATGTGTGAACATAATTTCACTAACTATTATTTTAATTAGTTTAAGTACATACATGCAATAACCAAAAGTAAGTTTTACCAGTATCCTAAGGAAAGAGAGATTATATT
>PVKN010027085.1:0-13745 GCA_004027915.1 Capromys pilorides | reverse complement strand
TTTTTTTAAATTTTATTTATTTATTTGTTTGCTTGTTGTGTTTATTTGTTTCTTTATTTATTCATTTTGTGGCTGGCTCAGCCTGCCCTGGTGGTGGCGCTGGCGCAGCATGTGGTGCCGGGGATCGAACTGCAGTCCCCGCAGTTGCCTGAGCCCTCCTAAGCAGGCGCTTTAGACCACTGAACCATCTCGCCGGCCCATGAAATTGATTTTCAAAAGGAAATTACCTCTGAATTGTATTTTGTGGTTTGTGGGTTATTATTCTTATTTCATCCTGCCACACCAATGGTCTAGAAGGGCAATGAAAACTTCAACATTAGAAGTTTTGGACCAATCTACAAGGCTCTGTGCCTAGAAGCTTTGTGTATTTCTAGAGCAATTTTCTGTAGTATAAATGCTTAAGTGGGAAGCTCTGAGGGTTGTTATTTAGAGAAGGTTTTTAACACCCTTACAGCTAGTCAGACTGAGAAAAAGAAGAGAGGAGGTAGTATCAGGAGTTCCTTCAATTTCACCGAGTCCCTCCTTAAGTAGGTGTAAGACAATGTTTGCTGTGGCTATATTTCTCCTTTTTTGTTTTTCAGTGCTGAAAACTGAACTTATGATCTCATGCTTGCCAGGAAGGGTCTATGCCACGGAGCTAAATCCCCAGCCCTGGGGTTCTATTCTTAAAACTAATTTAGCTAATAGAGTCAAAGGACTACAAACCTATTTTGTTGTTAATATCATTAGAGAAATCCTTTTGATTGCATTTGTTTCTGTTCTCAGTCACTTAGGCATAAAGCCTTTGATACTTCTTTCACTTCTTTTTCTCTTGCTACTCTCTTTTAGCTATTAGTTCCTGCGTTGATTCCTACTGTGTGATGTTGATGTACACTGCATGTGATGTCTCCTCCATTGCCCCCTTTCTTTCTTTCTTTCTTTCTTTCTTTCTTTCTTTCTTTCTTTCTTTCTTTCTTTCTTTCTTTTGCGGGAACCAGGGATCGAACTCAGGACCTTGCTCTTGCCAGGCAGGCAGTTGTGCCCCTGAGCTATCTCCCTGGCCCTGCCCCTTTTCTTTATAGCCCCACTGCTACCACTCTGTTTGGTTTAAATAGTGTACAAGTTTCCTCCCAAGCCAGGAAATCTACTATTCATGCCCAGCTTCTTATTACCTTGTTCCTGCAGTGGTTATGCGCCCAAGGGTTGCTTCGTTCTCTACTTCATCCGCATGCCTCAGCTAGACTGTGATTTTCAAATGCCACTAAATCATGCTACTACCTTCCTCAGAAGTCTTTGCTGTCTTCCCATTGCCTGTAGAATAATGTTCACACTTATTTATGTTTTGAAACCAGATTTTGTTAGGTTGCTTAGACTAAGCCTCAGAATCTTGGATTTAAGTGGGCCTCCTGTCTCAGTCTCCTGAATAGCTGGGACATGGTACAGGCCACTGCACCTGGCTTAAATTCTAACTTCTTAAACAAATATTCCAAGTACTTCTGTAATCACACTTGAACTGTCTGGCTACTCCTCTAGTTATTCTATTTCAGTCCTGTTTCACACGGACTGGTCTACTGAGAGACCTCTTGCATTCTGACACTTGCTCATGTTTCTCAAAGATGAATGTCCCTCCTTACAACCTGCTTCTTGGAGCCCTCCAGGTCCCTCACAACGTACCTCCTGGGTGAGTTCTTTCTTGCCCAGGCATCCAGCTGAGCACTTCTCCAAATCCCTTACTTGCCACTGTATTTTGTTATAGATTGTCTTGTTTCCTCAAGATGGAAAGGCTTTTAGAGCAGAGACTACATGTTATGCATATTTATTTGTATCTCCTATGCCCACAATACTATTTTGTACGCTTTAGTTAATGTCATTGTATGTCTTAAGCCATTATGGTATTCCCCTTAATGCTGAACTCTGAAATAGAATCGTGCACACCAAATGTGGGAAATATGCTGCCCTTTGGCTTTATTCACTAGGGCTTCTTTGCATTTAGAGCCCTGCTTAAAGTCAAGCATTCTCATAGAAAGTATATAGGACCCCAGAGCCTCCTCTCACAGTGCTTTTGCTCCTTCAATCATAAAAGCTTTCCATGTAGCAGATATGAGTATTCCGCTTTGACCTGCTATTAATCTTCTTTTTTAAATTAATCTTCTTGATTTCCTCAATGCACCAGTTCCTTGTGTGTACAATGCCTTTGGAATTCATTTGTTCCTGCAGGGTGAAGGTACCTCAAGTTCTTGGCTTTAGAATTCTAACTGATTTGCCAGGTTTTGAAAGGTTTCTTACTCAAGTTTCATTTTAAATTGCAATCACCACCCCCACCACCTGGTTATTTATCAAAGGTCCCCAACCCTTTGTAATTTGAAGAATATTGTTATGGTTTGTATATAGGTATCCCCCCAAAGTCTCATGAAGTCATGGGGCAGCTTCTGGAATTCATAATTGATTATTGTGGAAATGGGTACTGCCTCTTCCCTGGGGCAGGTGATTTGCATTTCAATGTAAGGTTGGAAGAGAAGTTAGCTGCTTGAGTTGCTGCTAGCTCTCTCCCAGTTGCTCTTGCTCTTAGCAGCCACCATGGAAGGTTGCCCTCTGCCATGTGCCACTCTGCTTTGGAGCCAGCTGAATATGGACTGAAACCTCCAGTAACTGTGAGCTAAATAAACCTTTTCTTCCCTTATTTTGAGTGTCAGGTATTTGGAAATGTGTCAATATGATTAAGCCCTTAAGGTAAGGACTCTTTTGTTTCTCAAAATAGGGCAGTATGGGCCAGTGAGATAGCTCAGTGGTCTAAAGCACCTGCTTAGGCAAGCTTAGGCAACTGCAGGGACCACGGTTCAATCCCCATCACCGCATACTGTGACAGCCCTATCCCCAGGGCAGGCTGAACTGGCCATAATATATTTAAAAAAAATATGGCAGTGTTTCAAATAACAAAGGCCTAGTGAAAGGCCAGGATTGTGATTGCATGCATGACTGTTGGTGTACCTGTGTGAGAGTGGGGGGATGGAAGGTAGGGGGAAGTTGAGGAGGGGACTGGATCAACCGATTTGCATTTGTATGTAGTTGCATTTAAGTGTTACACACTAGAATATTTTCCAATGGAAGATGTAACATTATATGTATCACAGCTCTGTAGGGAATATAATTTTGCTATTTGGCATCATGCTAGTAAAAGCAATTTCAGTTTTCCTTATTAGGAAGTACATAGTTTATGACCTGAGCATGATGACTTAACAAAAATATATTTACCAGCCACAGACAATGTATGTGTAGACAGTATTTTCTGTCACTAAATTATTAAGCTCAACAATTACTTGAAGACATATGACTTACAGTTTAACATTTTAACATTACAACTAGTATTTTGTAAACTACCCTTTTTCATTTCCATTCAATCCTTTTTCTCCTCAGGCTTTGCCCTTAGATCTAAGTCTGGCTCCCACCTGTTAAGCTGAGTGTTTCATACTCGTTTTAGTCTATTTCAGAGAATTTTAATGTTCCAGAGGTTATGGAAAGAGAAATAGAATGAATTTTGGGTGTTCACTTTACCAGTCAACACATTTTGATGTTCTTATTTGTATGATGGAAAGATACAGATAGTCTTCATTTAATGACCCAGCTGCTTAACTACTGTTTATACTTCCCATCCAGGCATTCTGTTCAGTCTTACAACTCACTGCTAGGAATTACAACTCACCATTTTTTATGTGTAGTTCTACACATTTTGTTTATAGAGTCTCAATATGTTTTGTATAGTATACCTTATTTATACAATACTGTAATTTTTGAAGACTATACTTTATAGTACTGTAGCTTTCATAATTTATACTACTGAATGTGAAAGCTATGCAAATGAAAACAAGGTCACCAAACTGGAGTTTCCTTTGACAGTTTCTTTGTTTTGAATATGTACTATCATGTCCTCCTTTCAGACTAATTAAGCTAATGACGTAGTGGCAGGAACAGAACTAGATTATTAAATGCACAATGTCTATAATGGTTTCCTTTTGACCTTCACAGTATTTTTTCTGAAAAAATTAAAATATAAAGCTCTACAGTTATTTCAGAGAAGTCTTATTGATACTGCCTCCTTAATTGTGTAAAAATTTTATTTGGTCAACTTACATTTTCCAGGGGCCAGGGAGATAGCTCAGTAGAATAAGCACTTGCCTGGCAAGCGCAGGGTCCTAAGTTTAATCTCCGGTATTGCAAAAAACAAAACAAAACAACATTTTCCATATTCTTGATATTTTGTTGACATAAATTAATAGGGAATAGGGTGGGTGAGATAGCTGAGCAGACTAAGCGCCCGCATGCTTAGGCAAGAGTGAAGACCATTGTTCGATCCCTGGTACCACATGCTGCACTGGCCCCACTCCCTGGGCACCCTGAGCCAGCCATCTAGATGGGCTGCAATCTCCGTGCAGAGGTAGCTGAAAACAGGAGAATCACTATGACCTGAGCTATGTAGTGAAACTTTACCAACTATATTAAAAAAAAAATCACAGGGACTGATGATGGTACTGTATTTCTTCAAGTTATCTGTCTTTATGTTATATTTCATTTTTGTATTAATAATTTGCTTTTGCTCAGCCAGGTTGTCTGATAGTTTCTTTCTTTTTGGAGGTAAAAGGAGAACTAGAGTAGAAAGCAAAAGATAAAGTTTTGGTTCCATTTGTAGGTTTGTCTCCCTCCTTAAGTTGTGTCACCATAGGTAGGTCCCTTACCTTTGTTGCTTTTAGTTTCCTGGTCTGTAAAATGTTGATGATTGAAGGTGGTGACCTGTATGTTCTCTGTTAGCTTCATTAATGTTATCACTGTGGCTAAATAGAAGCCCCACTGCCTTTTGTCCTCTCCCCTCCAGTCCTCCTCACCCTGAGAATCATTGGCCTCATCAATACAAGCTAAGATTGATTTTCTGGCTATACATTCCTGCCTTGATTGTCACATGTCAGTTCCCCTGTTAAAATCCTCTTTTTGGTGAGAGAATACTCCTATCTTTAAGGACAACATTAAATATCACACTTTTCCTGTGAAGCTTTGCTTAGGTAGCTGTCTCAGTTACTGTTACTAGTACAGACAGCTACTTAGGTAGCTGTCTCAGTTACTTGCGTGGCTGGGATGAATACTCCACACCCAAAATGAAGGAAGGAAAGGTTTATTTAGCTCACAGTTACTGTAAATTTCAGTCTCTATTTTGTGGGCTCTAAGGCAGAGTGGCACATGGCAGAGAACAACCTGTGATGGCGTCAGTAAAGAGCAAGAGACCAAAATGGAGTAGCAACAGCAACAATAGCAACAGAGTGGAAATCTTTCCTGTACTTATCCATCCAAGGTTGGGTGTAGCATTCACATGCATAATCCCAGCATTACTCAGACCCATAATCTCAGTGGATCATGAGTTATTCTCAAACTCTAGAAAATCCCACCCCACAGCTCCATGAGGCCTTGGAGGAACAACTAGACACAAACCATAACAGTAGCTCTTAGTGAATTTTTCTGTTTCTTATGAATCAAGTTTGCATTTATGACATGGTAGACACTGTACATGACATTGTAGGAGATCAGTAAAATAAGCTCCTGATATTAGAGGTGGGCTGCCGTTGGGAATGAACATTCTATGCAGAGGGAAAAGTATAAACAAAGACTTAGACTCACTAAAATGTGAGCTGTGTCTGGCCTTTATTTTTTAGTCTCTAACCACCATCTTCTGGCAGTTTTTACGATAGTGCACCATCACATAATATGAAATTATGATTCATCTGCCATTTATTGGTTATCTGGCTTCCATTTCCTTTTCCTAACAGCTTTGTAGTATCCTTTGGAAGTAGCTTCTTTTCATTAGAAGGTAAATTAATGGAGACATGGGAAATGTAGGTACTTTTATCCCCCAAAAGCCAAAGGGATCAGGATGTTCTTACAGTCACAATAAAACCAAAGAGCAGGGCCATGTGAGGGAAGGTCAGCTGTCTTAGCTTATTTTGGGGACTGGCTTTTATCTTGCTAGTCTAGATCCTTTAGCACACAGCTCCATCCACCTTCTTATACTTACTTTTAAATCTGTTCCCTATCTGCAGATCCTCCTTTCTTAAAAGAACCTCTCCCCAAGATCAACTCTTGCCTTGCAGCTATTAGAGTTCTTGCCTACTTTGTTGAAAAAGAAGACCCTCACTGAAATCACCTGAAAAATACACTCTCCTTACTCACTGGTAGCACCTACAGGTGGAACTCCATTTTTACCACTTTTGTGCTCTTCCTCCTTAGAGGAAATGTGTTGCGTTACTTCAGGACTGGTCTTTTTAGTACCAGACTTTGGGTACTTTTCCTTCTGTCTCTTTTTTTTTCTTTCTATGCTAGAACCCCAGGCCTCATGCTTTGTAGGCAAGTACTCTGCTATAGACCTGCATCTCCAGTTCCTCCTTCTCCTTTTCTGTCTTTGTTTTAGTTATTTTCTTCTGGTTAATGTATCTTTGGTTTCTCTCATATGTGTTTTGTTGTTGTTGTTTTTCTCTTTGAATGTATTGGAGATAGAACCCAGGGTCTCCTCTATGCTAAGCAAGTGTCTACCACTACACTTATTTACTGCCCCCTTTTCTGTTTTAGTTTGAGACTGCATATCACTAAGTTGCCCAGTCTCTCCTTGAAATTGGGATCCTCCTGCTGAGCCTCCTGAGTAGCTGGTGTTGCAGGCATTCACCACCTTGCCCACCTTCAGATATCCTTTTCTCTCATATCATGCTCACATAACCTGTGTGTTAAAGTAAACATTCTTTGACATTTTTCTAAAACTATCATATTTCCCATTTCTCTTAATAGTCAAGCCTAACTAATGGAATAAACTTCCTTTTCGATTTATTTATTTATTTATTTATTTAGTATTTTAGGAAGGGTCTATAGATGTTCAAGGTCTTACTGCTAGCTCAGACTCAGTGATCCACCTGTTTACAGCCTCTCAAGAGCTGGGATTACAGGCATGCCACCAAGCCCAATCTCAATTGCCTCTCTCAACTTACTCTGGGGATGGGGCTGGCACTGCAGGCCTGGGGGTTGAACCCCGGACCCTGTTTCTACTTACAGTGCTTTTTTAATCCACTGAGCTACTTTGCCAGTCCTTAATTTATATTTCTTTAATGACTAATGACACAGCATATTTTATGTGCTTATTGACCACTTTTTCTTTGGAGAAATATATTTTTAAATATTTTGCCCAGTTCTAATTTACATTATGTATATTTTTATTGTTGAATTGTAAGGGTTCTTAATATATTCTTCATACTAAACCCTTAGAGGAATGATTTGCAAATATTTCCTCCCTTTGTATTGCAGTTCTTTTTTCCAGGGTGTGTGTACTCGGGATCCAACTCCAGACCTTGTGCATGGAGGTACTTATACCACTGAGCTATCTTCCTGGCCCCTACAGTTTTTTGTTAAACTCTCTTTGTGTCACTGGGCCTTATTTCTTTTTTTCTCTACTTTTCTGGCTGTGCCTTGTCTTAAATGTTGGTGTTTTCTAGATCTATCCCCTTGATTCTTTTCTCCTGTTACTTAGTATATTCTATCATAGGGATGTCTTTTAAGCTCATGGCTTTAACTGCCATTTGTACAAGAATGTCATGTGAGTGAATAATTCTTTCATGTGGTCAATATCTATTGAACTCCATAACAATTTCGACTGAAAATGTCTTGTGCGTGCCACAGATGCCCTGAGATTAATTTATTGTAAGCCAGGCATGGTGGTGCATACTTGTAATCTCAGAAAGCTGGGAGGCTGGGGTAGGTGGACTCCAAGATGAGGCAAGCCTGGGCCACTCAGTATGACCCTGCCTCAACAGAAATGGGCTGGGGGTGTAGCTCAGTGATAGATAGCCAGAGGTGTGATTCACAGTACTTTTACAGAGAGGAGAAAGTGAGAGAGTGAGAGAGCAAGAGAGAGACAGAGACAGAGACTAATTCATCATTAAGTACATTTATTTCTTCCTACCCCCAACCCACTACTCCTCTCCTATTACTTTGAGTAAATAGCACTGTTGTTCACCACCTATTGAACCTAAAAATGTGGCAGTTTTTCTGAATATCTCTTCTCACCTCTTCCCTATCCACATGCTACCTGAAGTCCTATCTTAGTAATGCTTCTTTACTTATTTATGTATTTTTTAAATGTTCTTAGTACAGGTGTACAGAGTCTATAGGTTCTCAGTACACAGATCGGATTCGTAGTGATCCTCCTGTTTTTCAGCCTCCCAAGTGCTGGGATTACAGGTGCATGCCACCATACCCTATCTCAATTGCAGTCTCAAAATGCCCAAGGGGCAGGGCCAACTTGGCATGCTGGGAACAAACCCCAGTCCCTGCATCTGCCTAAGCAGGTATTTTAGTCCACTGAGCTATCTGGCCAGCCCTTTGTAATGCTTCCTTAATTTCTCCTCAATTTGTTACCTACTGTCTCATATCATCAGTACTTCAGTTTAGTTTTTACTTTTGAAAAAGCTCTCTTTAAAATGTCACCTACTCCAAATTCTTAGGCTGGGTTTGGTGGTGTAAACCTGTAATCTTACTACTCTGGGAGGCTGAGACAGGAAGATCACAGGTTTGAGCCTCGCCTGGGTAATTTAATGAGACTTTGTTTCAAAAAATGAAAACAGGAAAGGGCTAGAGAGCAGCTCAGTAGGAAGGGAGTGGATTTAATCCCTAGTACCAAACCAGACAAAACAACCTTTGACTGTTCAAGGCTAAGCCTGAAATAATGCTCTTTGGTGGTCCCATAGACCACCAAATCATGTCAGTGCACTTCATTCATAGTCCTCTGTGAATGTTACTTCACATGTCCACTTTCTCTACTAAACTCCTTCTCTGTTAATCTTATTTCATATGATTTTTTTTTTTTTTTAAATTTTATTTATTTATTTATTTGTTTGCTTGTTGTGTTTGTTTGTTTCTTTATTTTATTCATTTTGTGGCTGGCTCAGCCTGCCCTGGTGGTGGCGCTGGCGCAGCATGTGGTGCCGGGGATCGAACTGCAGTCCCCACAGTTGCCTGAGCCCTCCTAAGCAGGCGCTTTAGACCACTGAACCATCTCGCCGGCCCCTTATTTCATATGATTTTACAACTTTACTGTTGTGCATACCTTAGGTGCTCAAACTTATTTATGTTTTGTTCTCAGACTTTTTTTGAAAGAGAATATGATACTGAATGGGATACTTTATTAATCCCGACATAGAATAATATTGAAGGAGAGTATCACTTCTTGCTGCTGTAGGTTTTTGTTATCATAGTTGTCTACTTATTGTGTAAATTCTTTTATTGGTGTTACCTGCATTTGTGTGAAGTGAACAAAAGATTAATTATGCTCTATAAGACATGCCATCTCACTTTCTCCCTCATTGTATAGAGCCAGTGTTACAAGATTGTGATATTGTCACATCTGGGACAAGGATTGGGAGGGTAAGATTTTCAGGCAGCATTTTTTTAGCATTGCCCTAGGAAATCACATAATAGTTAAGCGGAAAAGAATTTGAAGAAACTATCTTGTTCAAATGCTCTGCCTTTTATTTGTTTTCCCCTGCCTTTAAGCAGATGAATTCTAAAGCATTCTTGCCTAGTGGTTGCTCATGTGCTTCTCATAATCTCACTGAGAAGAATACCAATGTGAATCAGAAGAAAAAGGAAAATGATAAAAGTTTGATGAATATATTAATTACCCTGTTGAGCATTACCTAATTTATATGAATCCAAAAATTATATTGTACTTTATTAATATGTATAAGTATTATGCTTTAATAAAAAATAAAATTAAAAGAATAAACATGAAAATGCAAACATTATATATACTTATGAAAGTAGTACATGTAAGAAAGGATTATTAGAAAATGACTAAGGTATAAATCGATATAGTTTGCTTTCCTTAACAAATGGAAGGTTTTATTCCTTAGAAGGCTAAGCACATTTTCTGGTATGTAGTCAAAGAAAATAAAGGATCTGACAAGAAAAGACTCTCGAATTGCTTCTAGGATCTGCACCAAAGGAATGAGCCAGCTGCTTTGGGTAAGATCCACATCAGATAGATGAATCACATTGCTTCCCATTGCTTAATTAATGAGATTGGGCTCTGTAACTGACCTGTCCCTATAAAATCTGCAGACAGATGTTGGCACATACTATTGTAAAGATGTTTTGCATTCTAAGTGAAGGACTGTGGCAAGATAGTCTACATGGCATTAAGATACATGGATTTCATAGTCTTAAATTAGGATTTGAATGCCAGCCCTGCACTTAAATAGTCTTACTAGTCTTCTCCATGTTCTCATTAACAAAATATGCATGAGGGATCTTTTCTATAAAGAAAAGGTAGTGTATAAGAAATGCATATGAAGGCAACAAACGAAACCTTATAGCATAGTGCTTTGTATACTTTTTAGCACATACAGTATTGCACTATATTGTTCAACACAGCATGGCTCCAAAGAAAGTGCAGAGCAGCAATGAAGGGGACAAGAACTGGCAGAGCGATAATGAAGGTTATGCACCAGAATGTGCAGGGTGGGAATGAAGATAATAAAAAAGTGCAGAGAAAAAAAAAGAAAGTGCAGAGCAAGAATTGTAAGAGGACCTGAAGAAAATAGCTGTGGGACTTGAGAAGGGAATCGTAGAAGAGCAAGAGCGTAGTCTTCATATGACTGACATGGAGTCTGAGTGCATACTGGGAAGGTCAGCAGTCTCTACTATCTTGAAGAACATAGGTGCCGTCAAAGGAGTAACGGTGTTAGCCAAGCTGACAGAGGACACAGTCCTGGAAGAGGTAGCAATGCTTTTGGCAGTGTGGCTGAATGAGAATCGGGTGGCAGGTGATAGCGTTATTGAAGCTAGGATCTGTGGAAAAGCCGGGCAATTTCAGAGACTTACTGCAAGCAAACCCCTGTACAAGGGCAGTGAGTGGTGACTGTCAAGCCAGTAGAGGATGCTTTGATGAATTTCACAAGAGGCATGGCCTCCTTGGTGTAAGGAGCCGTGGTCAGGCTTCTGATGAGGTCATACCAGAGCCTACAAGAAGGAATTCAAGGAATTCATGATGAAACAGGGCTCTTCTGGAAGAAGATGCCCAACAGAACCTATATCCTGCAGAGATAAAAGGCTCTACCTGGGCACAAAGCCCTTGAAGGACAGATTGGCCTTTTGCCCTGTGTGAACATGAGTGCTGGTCTGAAGATTAAGCCACTGCTGGTGCACCATTCTCAGATGCCTTGTACACTGAAGGAAGAGAATGTGAACAAGGCCAGACTGCCTGTCTGCTGGAGGCCCAATGAGAAGCTTGGATCATGAGGCAGTTTTTCATGGAGTGGCAGCACAGGGTGTTCTCACCCCCCTTTAAAACAATGTTTCTGACAAGCAACTGCCTTATAGGTGCCTTCTTCTGATGGACACTTCCCTAGCACACCCTGCAGGCTTGGGGGATGATATGGATGTTGAGTGTGACTTCATACAGGTCAAGTTGCTGTCCCCCATCATGACATGTCTTCTGCAGCCCATAGACCAGCAAGTGGTCTGCAACTTGAAGAAGTTGTACACAAAAGAACTCTTTACCAGGCATTTCAATGTCACTGATTTCTTTTTTTTTTTTTTTTAATTTTTATTTATTTATTTGTTTGTTTGCTTGTTTTTGTTTGTTTGTTTCTTTCTTTCTTTATTTTGTAGCTGGCTCAGCCTGCCCTGGTGGTGGGGCTGGTGCAGCATGTGGTGCCGGGGATTGAACCGCAGTCCCTGCAGTTGCCTGAGCTTTCCTAAGCAGGCGCTTTAGACCACTGAACCTTCTCGTTGACCCTGTCACTGAATTGTTGACTCTGAAAGAGTTCTGGATGAAACAGTTGAATGTCCTCCACTTTGTCAATTAAACTCATTGACAAACCTTGGGAAGTTGTTGTATACTGGACCTTAAACTCGGCCTGGAGTGAACTGTGGCCAGAACGTGTCACTGAATGTGACCTTGAAGAGTCTGATGCACAGGTAATGGAAGAGATTGTACCCATGCGCAAGAGGGGTGTGGACGTGGATGCTGCTGGTCAGACACAGAGGAGCTTTGTGAGGACCAGAAGGAGGAGCTGATGATGGAAGAGCTTGCTGCACTCCAGAGTCAGCAGCTGAAGGCACTTGTTGGAGATTATGCGACTGAGGAAAAGACAGAGAGGTGATTTGCAGTGCTTTGATAAAAGCCGTTATGGAAAAATAGAATGAGTGCCAGGAGTTCTTTGAGAAACTCCACCCCAACATAACCATAACAAATGGAGTATTGAACATGATGAACAATAACATAGTTTTTCATTTCCAAACAGATATGAATTATAGGGAAAAGTAATTGACATTAGACAGACTTTTGATCAAAATGAACCCTACAGCTAAGACACAAAGAGGAGAGAAACCCTTGGAGGAACTCTCCCTGATATCTTTTTACAGGGTGACTCCTCGTAAGCAGTAACCTCTTCCATACCTTCCTGTGCTCCATGCCAGAATTCACGTCAAGCAAGTTTAGTGTTCTCCCTCTTCACAATGTACTATAATGTGTTTCATATTTTTGTCATTAAAAGTACATATGGTTCAGGACAGATTAACCTTATTAACATTGCACTTTATAGAGAAATTTGATTTGGCTCATGACCAATTTGGTTTGCCATTAGAATTGTGGAATGAATTAAATGCATGAACAGAGGTTCCACTGTACTTTAGAGTATGCTTTTCTTTTCATAAATCAATACACACCAAAGATTAACCTGAAAATTCTACTTTGTATCTTTTCTCTCTCTTTTTTTTTAAGTTTTAACTTTTATTTTTATACAGAGTCTTGCTAGTCTGTCCAGGTTGGTCTCAAACTTGTGATCCTCCTGCTTCTGCCAAATAATTAACTAATGGTACAGGTATACCACAGGGCCCAGCTACATTTTCTTTTTTTTTTTTTGTCTTTTTGAGACAGGTTCTCATTATGCAGTTCATGCTGGCCTTGAGCTCACTTTTGTAGCCCAGGCTGGTCTTGAACTCGCACTGATCCTTCTGCCTCAGCCTTCCAAGTGCTGGGATTACAGGCGTGCGCCACCACACCCGGCTTACATTTTCTTTCTTAATTTAAGAAATACTGTGGTTGCCCCTCACTCCCATTGTTGACACATTGCTAGTGAGTTAAACCAAAAGGAAAAAGGGAAAATATTGCATTGTACCATTGATAGTTGGTATTTCTGAATGAGTCTGTGACACAGAAGCAAGCAAAATTCATGTTTCCCACATTAAGAATCTCCTGTAACAGAGTTTAACCTCACTTTGAAGGACTTGTTTTAAAGCAAACTTTCTGGTAATCATTTACAGTTGAGATAACTATTTTCCCTTTTATGATAAGGGCTTTTATTTAGTCTTGTTAATTTAAATTCAGTCTTCAGTAACATATTTGGGGCTTAATAACTGTGTAAAAGATTTTCTCAACTAGAATTATGCTGATGCCAAGTGATGTGAGTGTTTTTCATGATTTCACTATAATTCTACAGAAACATGAATATACCTAACAAAACCTTTTGTAGCCTGGTCTAGGCAGCAAGTTCAAGGTCCTCTACTGTAGTAGGCAAAACCATACACTGATAAGTCACAAATGTGATTTTATTTGTTCAATTTTTTTTAACTGTGGTAAAATATACAAAGTAAAATCTATCTTTTAAACTTTTTAATTGTACAATCCAGTGACAGTAAATGTAGTCTTGGTGTTGTGCAACCATTTCCTTCATCCATTACAA
>PVKN010027084.1:0-13629 GCA_004027915.1 Capromys pilorides | reverse complement strand
AGTCCTGCTTAATCTGTGCCCCTCTTCTGCATTTTACTACTCTGTTGCCAAACCTGTGCCTACCAGTCCCCATAATATGCTAACCCCTCACTAGAACACACAAGTTAGAGGGCCAGATGGACTTGATTCTGGTTTCTAGCTCCTGCATTTGGTTAATTAATTAACTACTGTATGTCAGATTTCTTGTCTATAAAATGGAAGAAAAAATAATATGTACCCACAGGAGTAAAGAAGATATTAACATAGAAAGCATTTAGCTTAATAGTCCAGTAGCATGGAATTTGGCCTGGGAATTTTCTAGGTGGCAGAAAGTCACCTTGGCCTCTTGAATTTGCTACAGAAAAACATTCAGAGTGGGTAGTTCCAAGATATTTCCCAGGGAAAGAGGGCATAGACTGTGGGACCATGAGCCAGTGTGTGGGCTCCACATCAGTCTGAGAGCTCTAAATGGTTTCCTTGTGTTTCTTCCATCAATGGTGCCCTGCAAGAGTGAATGATTCCAATAAATGAAGGTACAATCAGGATCCATTCAACACCTTCCTCTTCCAGGGCAGCATGCACTCTGCACAAACTGTTTGGTAAATCTTGCTATACCTTTGAGAAAAAAACTCCTACATACCCATTAACTCTTTCAGGATGTAAAATTCCATTCACAAATGAATTGCCCTGAAAAAATTGAAAGAACTCATTGCTTTAGAAAGCAATTAATGGGCATTGTAAAATGTCTGATGTTGCTCCAGGAAAAAAAAAAAAAAACTTGCATCAGTTGGGAAAATCAGATTTAGCGTTTTTCAGGCACATTGTAGTAAGTTGATTCTGTTCACAAGGGCAGTGCAGTATCTACTCAGCACAGACATGCAGGTTGGTATGAGGTGAGCTATGGGACTGAAGAGAAATCATGGGCAAGTGGGAATGGAGAACACCTGGGGCTGGCTGCAGACTGGTGCCTGCTGATGCTGATTTACTACCAGCCTAACTGTAGGCACACTTCCCTCCCTTCTTTTTGTTGGTCTTATATTTTGTGAGGCCAGGGGCCAAGCCCAGGGTCTCCTCCATGCTAAGCACAGACTCTGACACTAAGCTGTTCTTCAGCAGGGGAGATTCTGTCCTGTCCTGTCATAGCTCACATCCTCTCTCTGGGGGGTCACATTTTCTCTGCCCATCACGTTACTTTTTACTATAGTTTATAGCCCTCATGAGAAACGAAAATCCAAATCAGTATCCATGAGCTCTCAGCAGTCAAGGAATCCTTAGGTTTATGTCTGAGGCAACTCACAGATTTTATTCTTTTGTTACTCAAATGTGTAAAATAGTTCTAGAATAATATATAGTAACTGCCTCTCTGCATTAAATGTGGGTCACTTATACATAGGGCAGTAATTATTCAGCCAAAGTAGGACACTTTTGAGAATGAAATTGTAGTTATTAAATATTGGAATACTGAGTGTCAACACAGACTGTCCAGGGCAGAGGGAGCCACATGACCACCGTGTTTATTCTTTTTACTCTTTCCAATAGCCCTATGAAGTCACATATTATATTTTACAAATGGAAAAAAATGAGGCTTTAGAAAATTGTTTGCTCAAAGCCAAGATGCTAGTAGGTGGCCTAAACCCCTCCCCAATCCAAATGATAACTGCATTGTTTTTATAATCACCCAAAGAACAAAAGGCTCTGACACACAGCTAGGAATTTAGTACTCTAGAAGTACTTCACACTTTTTAGCTAATAGTGCCAGTTCATAGCCTCCTGCACACAACCTCCTTCCTGTGTACTTCTAAGCCTCAGTCCCCACTCTTCCCTCTGTCTGAAAACCACCATTCCCTAGGTGCCAGCCTGACTGAAGTGTCTAGGTATTTACAGGTCTTATCATCACTACAAATACTGCACTGGCAGTTCTGTCCTAGACCCCATAATCTTTTTTTTTTTTCAAATTTATTTATTATTTATTTATGTTATGGCCGGCTGAGTTTGCCCTGGGGGTGGGGCTGGCATAGCATGTGGTGCCAGGAATAGAACTGCAGTCTGCGGTTGCCTAAGCTTGCCTAAGCTTGCCTACGCAGGCGCTTTAGACCACTGAGCTATCTCGCCGGCCCTGAGACCCCATAATCTTAAGTAAGTAAATTTATTCATAAAGTAGTGTGACAGTTGGAGGAAAAATGTTTTATGCTGATTTTTTTTCTCTCAGTGTTTTTGGGATTTTTTTCTTTTAATTTAAACAGAGTCTCACTACATAGATCAGGTTGGCCTTAAACTCATGGAGATCCTCCTGCCCCAGCCTCCCAAGTGTTGGGATGACAGGCGTGTACCATCACGCCTGTTTCTCTTGGTTCTACATGCAGTATATAAATATACAATTTAAATGGCTTCAGGGTTGGCATGTAGCTCATATGCCAGGCCAGAAAACAAAGCTGTATGCATGATATTTGCTTCTTTTAGGGTGATAGTTTGCTTACATTGCTGAGGTTTCTTTGATGGATGATGTTTTTGCTTAGGAAACAATAGAATACTCCTAATTATCATTAACAGCAAGAGTAGGGAGAATATTTAAAGGGATAATGGAAATCTATTCAGAAAGTCCATGTTACCTGGTAACTGTGGCCTACTCCTCCATAAAACCATCTATAAGAATGGGAGCAAAAAATGATTGAATTTCCCCTTCTTTGCCTGCTGCTTGCAGGCAAATTGCCAAAAAGAATCAAAATACTGGGGCTGGTGAGATAGCTCAGCGGATTGAGTGCCTGCTTAGGCAAGCACAGAACACCAGTGCCACATGCTAGCACACTGAGCTGGTGGTCGAGTCCAAGTGTAGTCCCTGTGCTGTTATCCCAGCACAGGGGAGGCTGAAAACAAGGGGATCACTATGAGTCCGAGCTACATAGTGAGACACTACCAAATACATAAATGAAAAGAAAGAAAGAAACAAAGAAAGAAATTCTGTTCAGACAGGCAAATAGTAATGGGAAATGAGAGATATTCTGAATAGTCTTACAATCTGGGAACAGATCAGAATATTTGAGAAAGTTGCCAGTATTTAGGTGTTTCAACTAACAGAATGTACAAATATTCTCTTTATCTAAAACATACGTTTCAAAACATTTTAATACTCATGACTCATGCGTTTACTTCTGGGTACAGTTCAAGGCACTAAGCAGGTCATAAATGTCCTAATTATCTCATTAGGAATGCCTACACTTTTTGAGCTTCATGTAATATTCAGAATGAGCTGGGATCAGATGTGAGTTTAGGCCAATGAGAGATACTATTTTTCTGTCATTTATGCACAGAGATTGTTCTGTATGTTGACCGAACTATAGGCTTTCTTTGCACATTCTATTCCTGGTACTAAACCTCAAATATATTTAGCAACTAGTGTTTCGGTTGATAGCTGCATGTCATCTCATTTGATGAGTAAGGTGCGTTGATTATAAATAAACCAACTTCTTCTTAAATGTGCTTAAGTAAGGATCAGGCTTAATTCTTCCTAAATTCAGTTTCTATGATAGAAGATAACCGTATGACACATGAAGTATATCTTGTGAGGTTTCAACTCAGATTTAAACAAACAAGTAATGTTCTTAATCTGCAGACTTTGCCTTAGAATAAGACTTTTAAATGTAAAGAGGTAGATTTTTATCACTTAAGATATACACAGGTCGGTACATCTCTTTGATATGTATTAAAATTCTCTGCATTTGTTTTAGTCCCAACATTTCTCTTAGCCTTTCTTAAGCATTTCAGTATTTATAATTTTTCCAATGTTGTACCTTCTGAGACCCCCTCCACTCTGAGCATGGTACACAGTGCAGAAATTTTAGCAAATAACCACCTCCTGGCAACCCAGCTGGCTACCCAGCTGGCTACAAGATACAATATAGCTAAACCTCTCTTCTTCTTTTTACTACTCTCTCTTACTTCATAGATCCCATTCACCATGTTCATTTAAGTATTGCTCCATTGTAGAACTATCGATTACATGGAGGAGAGAATGTTCAGTGCTCTTCTTTTCAATACTAGATTGCCCTACGTGAGCATTAGTTTTTCTTGGTTATTGTACCACCATGCCTTGTATTCAGTAGTGTAAAAGAAAAAAAAAAAAAAAAGCAAGCACTCCTCAATGATTATTTATTGAGCATCAAACTGAGTACAAGATCTTTTCTCTTAAGAACTTCACATGAAGGCTCTCAGAGCTTCACTTTCCTGTTGGGACTCAGGATATAGCTACATTCGTGAAGAAGTCCCCAGGGCTTGGAGAACTGTAGGAAGAGTTACATGATAATGTGCCAGACACAATGCAGGCTCTAAAAAATTTAGTGGGAGGATGTATTTGATAGACTCTGTTGACTTTGGCTGTATGGATTTATACTTTTAGTGAGTCAGAGTGCAATCAGAAACCTAATATTTGGAGGCAAAGTTCTGTAAGAACATTTTCAAATATTTCTTATGGTGAAAGGAAACTTTCTTAAAGATACAAATTCTGAGTCTAGAATGAGACTGTGTACATTTTGGATATTCTTTACATGAGACAAATGTGAAGAGTGACCATGTTTTGTTTTGCGAGAGGCTTGTTGTTGCTCTTTGAGATGAGCTTTTGCTCTGCTGTGCAGGCTAGCCCCCTTTGCTGGGGTCAAGTGATCTCCCACCTTAACCTTCTGAGTGGCTAACACTGTAGGCAGATGTCACTGTGCCTGGGATATGATTATGTCCATCGACATTTTGTACATAGAGCCAAAGTATATGTACACCAATAATCCCAGCATTCTGAGAGGCTGAAACATGAGCATTACAAGTTCAAGCCTACCCTGGGCAACACGGTGGTTTAGCAAGACCCTTTCTCTAAATAAAAATTAAAAAAATAGGGGATATAGCTGATGCAGAGGCCCTGAGTCTAATCCCTGGTACTACCAAAAAAAAGTGCACATTTAACAAATTTAGTCACAGCTAATTTTTTTTTTAAATTCTGCCTTATATTTGGGGCCAGTTAAAGGGAAAGGATGTGTGTGTACATGAAAGAAACAAAATGAATTATGAATTTCTGTAAGTTAGCTTTAATCATCAGGTACTCACTTACAATCGTATGGTTTTCTTTTTCGTAGAATATATAAGCACACGGGTATTTAAATGTTAGTTCCTCAAAATTCCAGATGCAAGGCAGTGAAAGTTTACATTCTGCCAGCATCTCAGACTCTGCAATGAGTCTGATTTGGTTTAATTCCCTTCCACTGTTTAGTCATTTGATGAGCTACAGATGGAAATTTAAGCCAAAGCCATAACATTTGGGCTAATACTTTTTATGCTGCTATAACAATTTGTTGTCATATCAATTTAAGAGAGTTGAAACCTTTTTTAAGAAAGCACTCAAATCTTCATTAAGTGCTTTCTATAAACCCTAATTTGATATACAACTCTTGAGTCTTTCTGCTATTCTTAATCAATTACTAAGTATAAAGTAGTTTAGCAGTGGAAGACAGCCTTCACATTCTAGCATTTCTCAGCTAATGCTACAAGTACAACTTTATGGAAATATACAATTAAATTTCTTTAAATGTTTTCCTAGTCTTAAATAACAGTAGGCTGACTTCTTTGAATTTAGTCTTAAAGAGGTAAATATGTATTTTGGCAGTCATGGAAAGGATAGGGTATTAGATTAACTAGGGCAACAGTTTAGTAAAATTCCATTTGATTATTACATTCATGCAGGAAGGATTTCGCCAGTCAATAAAATGTTTTGTTATGTAAGGGTCAAATCAATAAAAAGCTTCAGCTGAGCAAATACAAGATTGTGTTTTTCTTCCCTATTTTCCTGTCATTTTTCTCTTTGTGATCTTGATTGTCTCTTCTCACTTCCTTAAGAGAAAGGAGCAAATGTGACCCTTTGCCTCTTGTCGATGAATATGAAGGGTTTTAAACTGTACCACTAAAAATTGAGTTTTTTCAGTTTTTCTCCTATATCATTAAAGCTAGATTGAGGGAGGTTGCATCTTACATTGAACTTGACTGATGAGCAGAGACCAGATCTCAGACATGGCATCTTATGCTTGGTAAGACTCTTGGAATTGCTTGCTTCCAAGCAATCTGAACAAGAAAAAGTTGTCACCCTACTCAGCCTATCAGGTTCTTTCTATGACTATTTTTTTTACAATAAAGTGTCATGAATTAGATCAGGGTTGTGTCTAATTTGATGTGGTAGTGTTCTTACTCTGGACATATTTTTCTTCCTCCAGTTGCTATATGGCATTTATGGAAATTGCTGGCATTCTGGGGCTTTTAAAGTAAATGAGCACATGTCTAAAGGATACTCTCCTAGGTTTGGTAGGTAATGTGTTTCAGTTAAATCATGTTGAAATATAAAAAGGTGCAAGGAAGGATACAGGAGGCTAGCAAAATGAAGCACTGGTTTGTTCTGCCATTCACCTTCATGCCTGTGTGCAGTGAGGTACAAAGCTCTGTGCCAACATCACATGAGTTTTTTTAAAATTGCTCTAGGTGAATAACTTGGCTATAAATTTATAAAATTTTAAGTAGTTATTAAGAAGACAAATTTTAGTGTGTTGCCTTTGTAAAGTCTAGTTTTCAACATATAGTTTCTGAAAGTCACAATTTAAATGAGTCTCCCCTAAAAATAAGATCTTGGGTTGAATAACAACGTCGTCTTAGGTATAGTAACACTCTACTGTTTTAACCTTTATAAACCTAATCTACTTTGAAATAAGAATTTCAACTTCCTAAGGGTATTTGACACTAATGGTTCTGTTTCAGTCCTCATTGGGTTGGACCTGAAGCCTTTTTATCACTATCCTTTCTGGTTGAGAGTAAAGACAGCCTGTCCCTTTTCTGTTATCTTTGACTGAAAAGTTGTATCTTTGGCTGCATGTAAACAGAAAAATCAGAGATGCTTTTGTGTTGTGCCTGATGATTTGGAACACATTTACTAACAAATCTTCAGTGCTGTCATTATGGAAAGACTAATGCTTTGCATGTCCATTAAGAAACCAGTTTTGAAGGTGCTCAAAAACCTTGCCCATTTTCATCTGTCAGGGTGAACTAATTCCTTTTAAATATATTAAAATGCTTCAATCTCAGGCAATATCAAAATTTTACAACAAATGGAAGATATCTAGCATATTATAAATATCCCAGAATCCATTTTATGTATCTTCTCTTTCTTTTGTTATTCATTTTGTTAGCTAGCTATATTTTGTTTTATAATTTTATTGCTTTTAATAAGAAGTAACAGTAAGATAGTTTCGAAACATGTTAGTAGGACAGCCACAATAATTAATACAATGTATATTGTTGTCTTTATAGTAGTTGTTCAGAGTACAAGATGCAGACATGATAACTTTTCTAAACACTATTGTTATAAATATTTCTTCTCATTGAGCTAAGAGAAAGTAGTTGTATGCACAGTCTAATATTCCATAATAGTAGTGGGTTTTCAGCAAACTGGCAATGTCAGAAGCTGTTGATTTGAGCCTTTACAACTCAACATACAAATTTGGCTTTACTATTTATGCCTCATGGTTAAACTTTTCTGTTGAGTGGTTAAGGCCAAATTAAAGCATGACCTATATAACAAAACATGTAACTTTTGTATCTGACAAGGTCAGTCAAAAAAATTAGAGAAAAAAAAGGGCTACAAGGATAGCCATTATTTTGGACCTAGCCCTTCAAGGTCAGTGAGGACTCAGAACATAAGATAACCTGTACTGTAACATCCTATATCTCAGTGGTATCCCAAATTTTCTGTTCAAGGAGATTATAGGAACACAGAGGAAATGGATTGATGATGTATAATGTGCCTAAGTAGAGTCACCTAGAGAGAAAACATTCTCTCAGGCTTTCACAGAGAGCAAACTAGTCAAGCAATGGTTATGAGTCATCCAGATGGCTGACACTGACAACAGCTCTATAAAGCACTGTGCATGGCTTCAAGGTAAATCTTGAAAGGATTTGACTAACCTTGTCAGACACAAAAGTTACATGATTTGTTACATACTTTCTTAAAATGACTGAGGCATTGAAATTCAAATCATATCTTCTATCATTAGTCTACCACTTTACAAAAAGAAATGATGAAAGAAGGGGGGACCACCTACACGGGGCCCCCCTCCTGACCCTCTCTCAGACAGAAGCTTTCTCTCGCTCAATAAATATATTATGCTCATTAAAAATGAAAGAAAGAAAGAAGAGAGGCAAGGAGAGATGGCTGAAGCAGGATTCTGAAGATCAATGTCTTAAACTATTACTGTTGTTAATCACAATAAGGAAATATTATATGCTGTTTGGGGCATGGTGGTGCATGCCTGTAATCCCAGTACTCAGGAAGCTGGAACAGGAGGATCATCATGAATTTGATGGTAGCCTAGGTTACAGAGTGATACCTTGTCTCTAAAATGAAGGGAGGGGGTGAGGGAGAGCAGGGAAGGGAGGCAGAGAGATGCTCACAGGTTTCATATTATGTGTAATACATAAGCCATATTTCTACCAGCTAGTACTTTGAAATGTGTGTCATTTTAGGATACTTCTCCCACAAATAATAAAATAGCTTCATACAGCCTGAAAGAATAGAATTTTTTTTATTAGTTTTCTCAGCCTATAGCCTAAAGATGGAAGTTCTACATGGGATTAGACCTCCACAGTCTAGACCATCTGATCTTTAGACTCATCACTGTGCTCTCAAGACAACCACCTCAGTTATAAATACTCTTGCTTCACTTCAAATTCTGGAAAAAAGGAGGTCCAGCTTGGAACTTTCTTCTCACAAGAAGATGCTGATGGAACCCCCCTTGCTCCCCCACAAAGAAAAACAACTTCCTTTTGTATGCCTCATATTGGAATTGGGTCCTATGCTTCCCTTCAGACAAGTCACTGGCGAAGTTGAATGGAATTGCTAAATCACCTTAGATGAATCATAAGGCATGCCCTGGTACTGGGTGAGACTCACTGTATATGAGATAAGAGAACGCCTTCTGCTTATATTTTTTTTAAAACTAATGTTATGGTCTGGGGTTTTTGCAAGGTGAACAATATCATACAGGACACATTTTATAATAGTATTTTATAGTGCACCACCTAAGAATCACATACTACAAGTGAACGAAAACTGTCCATATGCTAAATACTAAAGAATCCAGCTGAGGGTCTAGAGTTCATAGCAATCCCACCAGTCCAAGTAGAGGCCTAGAGCCCACAACAAAGTCTCCTGCAGGCCTGCTTCATGGATATGTGCTGGAAAGACCCAAAAGTCAGTGGTAGAAGCTAGGAAGTCCATGCTAGTGGGATATCTGTGCTAGCAGGCTGAAGGATCTTAACTGAAGCTAGGAAGCAACAGTCAAGGTAAGCACTAGAGCTCTCCCAAAAATACCACAGCCGTCTGCAGCAACAATGAGGTCTCAATATCTTCCAGCAATGAGAAAGCTGAGTTCCCATCAGGAAAGCCAATGCAACAAGCTTTGTGAGTCTGAGCTGTGCACCATCTTCCTCTCCAGAGCCAGGAATTGATGCCAAAGATGATGGCCCAAGCTTCTCCAAAGTTCACTGGGAAAGCCAGCATGACAAGGTCCTCCAAAAGAATAGCTCAAGAGCAGTAGCAGATTTTCCAACCAGCAACCCTAACAGCATTTCAGCAGCTTCTCTTGTTCTGCTTTATTCTGCTGGCAACAATCCTCAGGTGACGCTCTTGCACCCAGCACCATGCTAGTTTAATTCAGGGGGGTGTAATTAGTTGACCACCTGTTAAAAATCTACTACAACTAAATAATTGGCAACCTGTAGTGACTGTCATCTCTATAGGGGTAGATATATTATTTCCTGCCTATTGATAACACTGCACTAAAGTCAGTAATAGTAACTTATAAAGCCCTACAAACATCAAAAGCAAACACAAAAACTTCATATGCATCATTTCTTCTTGTTGCCACCATGATGTAATTTTACACATGTGGAAAGATGAAGGAACCATTTGAGCTGTGGTCCAAACCAGGACTGTGGATAGGCACTAAACTCTTGTGCCTCTCATCATTTTTTATAGGACATGAATATGGTTAGCAATAAATGGCATTGATGAACCTCAGGTAGAACAGAATTTCATTGACATGTAATCCCCACTAGTTTTTTTTTACAGTAGTATGTGTCAAAGAGTAGTCACAAAGCTTGTGTCTTTCTGCCTCCAGTTTCAGCACAAGCATTATGTGATGCTTTCTTGATGCCTACTCAAAAAGAAAATGAGTCCTTTTGTTTATTGTTAACACTTGGGCCTTTGAAATTGTGCCAACTTATCATCTGGAAGATACAACAAGCCAAGTGATATAGTACTAATTTATTGAAATATTTCAGAAATTAATAAATGTTATTTGTTTAATACTATCTGACAGTAGTGAGTGAACTGCTTTCCATATTTCCCTTAAATACCAAAAAAAGTTTTCCTGTTTTCATATATTTCCATAGAAATATCAGTATCCTCCAGTGAGACTTGTATTTTAATCTTGCTGTTTAGCCATAGCTATCAGTTTGAAAAGGCTTTATTATTTACTCATTTACTTGTTCAAAGCCTCTCTAAGCTAGTCCTTGCATTGGCTTCCTAGTCAGAAATCATTATCATTTATAAAGGATTGCTGTGTTGTAGCCACAGTACTAAGTACTATTTCATTTAAGCTTCATCACATCCTTTTGAGGTAAATGTCGTTTCACAGATAAATAACGGAAGACTAATAAACCAAGACTCCTACAAAGAAATGCATCTGTGAGTGATGGTGCCTAAATTCAGAGCATCATGTGGCCCCAGGGCCTCTGTACTTTTTAGCAGCCTGGAAAGAGCCATCCCACACCTCCTGTCCTCTGCTCAAGGCCTTCTTGGCCTTCAGTGCAAGCTTACAACTGCAACTAGGCTGCTGGAGGAACTAATGGAGAGAATTTTTCTTCCTGAAAAAAAGAAATTCTGGTTGTCTTTCTATTTCCAGCTTTTGGATACAGTTTATGTAGATAGCAGAAAAAGTAAAAATGAATTTCAATGTTGTGAAATGACTTTGTTTCTGAGACAAGGTCTTGTTGTGTAGCTCAGGCTGGGATTAACTCACTGTGCACCCCAGGCTGGTCTCACACTTGCCTCCTGCCTCAGCCGCCCAAGAGCTGAGATTGCAGATATGTGCCACCACACCTAGCTTGAGATGAGTTAAAATTAGCTATGAACCCAGTTCATAATCTTAAGGAAAAGACTGTCAAGTAAAAGAGCTATCTCTATAAACCTATAATTGAAATATGAGCAACCCTCAGCACCATAAAATAGTAATTGTTTTCATATATTCATGAACTACTATTTACATATCACTCATTGGCCCCTAAAGCCAGATTTTGCCTGTTATTTCCCTATATTGTTGATTTAGGTCTCCAAAATAGGAGCTTTCTCACCAGCGTGGTGGAACTATGACTTTATCTCTTTCTCCAAGTTCCTTGTTGAGCTCTGTTTTTTATCAAAAATGCAGAATTTCATTCTCAGTCCTAAACAGGAAACTAGAGTAGAGTTCCTTCTAGTCTTGTTGTTCATGTACTTCACCCCTAATAATTGTGGTTTTCCTACCCAAATAACAGCACCCACATGTGGAAGTTTGCCCCCATTACCCAATCTCCCATGTGCAGCACTCAAGCTTGGTCTTCTGTTGCCATTGTCTATCCAGAATGATCTAACCAGTGCTGGTGAACCTACAGGACACACCACCACAGCAGATGCTGTTTGTATCACTGAAAGCCCTAAAAGATTCCCATTGTTGGTCAAGTCCTGCCCATGGCTTTCAGTGTTGACCTTCACCTTCACTCTTACAACTGTGTTTCAGCTTGAGAGTGTGCACTGAGTAAGCAAGGACTACATGAGTACTTTTGCTGCTGATGGTTGCAAGCATAAGAAATAATGAAAACATTATTACCAACTGAAAGTTATCATCCAGTTTAATTCTCTTGACAATAGATATCCAAACCATTGTTTTTTTAAGCTTAAGAGGTCTGTGGGATACAGAAAAGAACTCTTACTCTAAATAAGAACTCTTAATCTAAATTGCAAATAGTAATCTGCTAAGTGATTTACTCAAAAGTATTAATCATGATCATTGGCCAAAGATGGTATAGGAGTATTATAGTAGTGCAAGAAACAGTTTAGGGTAAAAGGAATAACATCTATTACTCTGTATATGTTATGCTGGTGAAATTTAAAGAACCTACATTTGACAGGGCATGATGCTAAAATTGAGGAAAAGCTTGCTAAAAGTTAAGTAAAAGACCAGATGCTAAGTGTAATTATGTGGTTAATATATTAAATGAGCTCAGGCAGAAGACATAACTGCCACGCAGTGTGCACCCTCCAACAGTGGAAAGACCCACTCAACAATTTTCAAGTGTCCCTCGAGCACAAAATAGCAGCCCCCAAACTGGCCCAATGAGCTCATTAAATATCACATTGTTCTGCCAGATAAGGCTTTTGTTTTAGGAGTGACTAAGAGACTGTCACTTCTTGGACCAGGAGAATGAAAATGCTCTTTGGGCTCTGCGAAAAGGAGAGAGACAAATTGTTGGTATTGTTCCTAGGACATCTCTCCCTATTTCAGAATGTGTCTGATTGGACTGTGTTTTATAATGAACAAATAAGTACCCAGCTGAGTTGATCAGCTCCATGTTTTCATGAAATTTCTGCACACAAGGGGGAGGTGTATAGGATATTCTTTATGGATGGTGTTAAAATGATGCCAAGAGATTGCCCAATGCTGCCACAGCTGGCTAAGTCACAAGAGCTTAGAGCTTGAGCCTCAGCCCAAGCCACTGTCTCCCCTACTTCAAATAGAAAATTAACCAAGTCCGAAAGAGTCAACCAAGAGTAAAATCCCATCTTGGTTACTTACTTTTATTTTTTCTTGTTGAAAACAGAAGTGAATCATGCTCTTCCTGAGCCTTGCTGCAGAGGGAAATGATGCAACACTAGTCACATGGCATGAAAGACAGAAAGATCTCTTTTGCGAACCCCACTCTTCCCTGTGTCCTAGTGCAAGAAGAAGTTCAGTACCCATCCTGGAAGACAAGATGGTTATGATTTACTTTTTTCCCAGTGCCAGGGATGAAACCGAGTGGCTCATGCATACAAAAGCACCTTCTCTGCCACTGAGTTGCAGACCCAAGCCAAAGCTCTTCACAGTCTTGCTTTTTCTCTACCTGGGAGAGAAATGAGGCTTTACATTATTTGTCACTCTTTTTTCTGACTTTTTGACCACTAGATTCATTCATTTTTATTGTAATAGAAATATTAAAAATGTATTTAAGCTTGTGTGGCTTACCTTTTTTTCCATATGATTTAAGATAGCTACAAATGTGCCTTGCTTCAGCCACATGTGACCTTGAGGAAGTTACTTGATTCTTATTGAGAAAAGATACTAATATAAAGAAATTATATATGATAGGAATTTTCTATGTGGTATACATATATATGTATCTATAAATAAATATGCATATCTACTTGTAGTTCTATGATGATTGACTGAGTTAATGTTTATGAAGTAGTTAGTATACTCAATATTGTAATTTCTCAGTAGTCATTATTAATTTACTGAAATAATGCTTGTCTAAATCTCCCTGTGAGCTTATGGCTCA
>PVKN010027083.1:0-13629 GCA_004027915.1 Capromys pilorides | reverse complement strand
GCCCCCCCCACCCCCTCTGAGTAGCCACCTGTGAACTACATGGGGAGCCAATGTCAACCTCTGCTTCCTTACCTGGGGTGGGATGTTTTATCCCATCTCTGAGGAAAGTGACCAGGACAGAGAGTCACTGCAGAAGTGCTCCCGGGCCTGGAGCTGGGACTCTGACAACACAGGGCTGTGCTGTCTCCCCTGGCTGGTGCCTGGTGGGCTGGAAGGTCCTTCCCACTGGGCCACAGCACTGAGCCCAGTCTGGCCTGCTCTGGGACTGGCACCGCTCCTCTGAGGCAGCAGTCACCCCAGGACCGGGAGTGTCCGGCTGTGGGTTAGAGGTCAACCCTGGAAGCCTAGGGCGGTGCAGCTCCCCAGGAAAGCATGGCCCTTTAGACCCTGCTCTGCCACCTCTGCTCTCTCTGAGGCGCTGAGCTGCAGCTGGAAATAAGTTCTAGGTACAGGGCTGTGTCCGTGGGCCACCGTGGAGGAGGCGCAGGCCTCGGAGGGGCTGTGTGCTTTCTTGCTGCCCCAGGGGTCCCTGGGTAGTCACCAAGCTGGCTGTGCTAAGGAGCCTGCGGACTCCAGCTGTGGGGCGGCTCCTCGGATCTTCTTGGGGGAGAGGCAGGACGTCCCCCCAGCGGTGCCCGGAGTCCCAGCTCCCCTGCAGGCCATGCCTGGCTGTCACCCGCCCACCCTCAGCTCTGCCCACAAATCGTTGGCTGCAGGAGCCCCTGCGGGGCTCAGGTATTTCTACAGGACGGAGCCTGTTGCTGGGACCCTGGATCCTTGGTTCCACGGCTGTTTCCCCGTAGTGAGCCACCTCAAGCTGAGGTGTGTAAAATAGCCGCTTCTCGGTGCTGCTAAAGGGTTCTGGGGTCAGGCCCGATTCGGGGTGCCTCTGCTCCCTGGTGCTGGGGCTTCAGTCTGCTGACTGCAGACGGAGACAGCCAGGGCCACGGGACTCTCCCGCGTGGCTCCCTCCTCGGGGGATGGAGCGAAGACCAGGCCTGCCTGCGCAGCCCAGGCTCCCGGGGCCCGGTGACCTGGCTGGGGGCGGGCGTAGCGTCTACAGAGGGACACTGCCGGGGCCCTGTGCTCCAAAACACTGCCACACTTCTCTCAGTAAGCCACGGTGGCCACGCCATCATGTACTTCTGTCTCACGCAGTCGGTGTCTGCGGCAGCAAGCACCCTCTGAGGCACGGAGAGGGACGTTGACCCAGGTCACCCCCATTAAAGAAAGCACCAGAGTGACAAATAACTGTGACAGCCTTCTTTGGAAAACACAGCACCCCGTCCCCCTGGGGTAAGATTCCTTCTGAGCTTTGGACTGTCGGGTCTGGCCACGCGGGTGTCCCCAGCCAAGGGAGGTAAATGAGCAGACCACTGTGCCCTGCTTCCGCAGGCTCTGGACAGGAAGTGCAGCCCTGTCCCTTCACACAGGAGGACCTGGTGGGTTCCCATCCTCCCTGGCAAGCCCCCCTGAATGCCAGGCTCTGGAGACTTGTCCTGTCCCTTTCTGTGTGGGGAGGTGGAAGGGCAAATGGCTGTAATGCTCTAAGCGGCAGACAGGCAGCAGGAAGGCAGGGCATTCTTCAGGTTCTCATAGATCACAGAGTCCTCTCAGCCAGGAATCAGACCAAGGTCTCTGGCACTGTGTCGCCCCTGTGTGGCCGGCAGGAGCGTGTCTGGGGTTGGCTGGTGGGGGTCTTTGGGGAAGGAGGGCCCAGCCTGGGGTGGCGGGGCTCAGGGGACTCTGCCTGCCACAGTGCCAGCAATCCGTGTCAGAGGGGGGCCAAGGTCAGAGCCTGGGGGGACCAGGACGCTGTCCCTGGACTCAGGGGCTTCCCATGTGCTGGAGGCCAAGGAACCAGAAGCCAGATTCCTGCTCCTCAGCACCACCCAGGTGTTTTGCAGGTCGGTCAGTGCCACGTGGTGTGGGCAGATGGACATGTATGACAGTGGCACTGTGGCTCCACCTGATGGGCCCTGCCATGGGTGCAGAAAGTCTCTCACCTGTAGGCTGTGCCCAGGAGTGACTCTTCACAGGGCAAGGCCAGGGGGACTGTGAGGAGGTGCACGCAGGCCTGGCCTGGAGACTGGGTGGGAGCGTGGGACCGGGTGATGCCAGGCAGTTGGGGAGAGGGTGGACTGTGTGGCACTGCTGCAGGAGTGCCATGGGGCTCAGTACCAGCAGAGTAGGGTGGCTCGTCCTGTGGGTGCCAGCCTGCCCCTAGCTGTGGCTGTCCTTCGTGGCACAATAACCTTCTGGGTGTGGAGCGGGCCCAGGAGCAGGGACAGTACTGCTGCATGGACCCACTCCCTGCCGAAGGCCCAGCTGAGCAGTGGCAAGGCCAGTGCTGGGCTGCAGGTGGCTCCACAGGAGACCAAAATGTCCCTTGGGGGCAGGGGACGGCATCACGTGTTTCCCGCCCACAGCAGCATTGGGCAACGCCACAAGAGCTGGTGCCCACTGTGATGGGAGGAGCTTGTTCTTCCCACGTCCTCCAGACTCCCAATCAAAGAGGACTGGGAATCGCCCAGCACATCCCCTACTGGGCTGCGGGTGGACCTGCGTCCTCTCAAAGTGTGACCCCTGTCCCTATCAATGCCACATTAGTGACAGAGAAATAAAAGTGAAGCCCTGCTCAGTCAGGGACAAGCATAGCCCACTTGTCCTTGTGAGAAGATGTAAAGAGCCTCAGACCCTCCCGGGGGGACACAGCAGGTTGGACCGACTGGCCCACACTCCAACGGTGACAGCCAGGGTGGGAAGCCTGCAGGACAGGAGCGAGGCGAAGCACCCATCTCCCCAAGAACCCCACAGGAGCTAAGCCTGCAGACTGGCTCCTGGCCTCTGATTTCTGGGTTCTGGAACTGTGAGTGGATGAATTTTGTGTGGCTTCGGTGCTTGAGCTGTGCCTCTTCGCCAACACTACCCCGGGAGACCAACATCCTGGGTGCTTTGGGCTCAGTATTTGTGCTTTTTTCTCCCAGATCCAGGTGTCACAGCCATGGTGGTGCGCAGCGGGGTCCTCTGTGGGGGCTTCGGCTGTGAGGCTGCAGCCTCCGGGAAGGGGATCAGTGCCTGTCATTGTCCAGATAGCGCATGCCCTTCTCGTGTTCAGAGGCGCGTTGGCGCTCTCACTCCACCTGGGGGAGTCCACGCATGGAATCACAGTTTGAGGGCAGCCTTGGGCTCTGATGGGAGCTGGGGGAGGCGGGGTCCTGCAGGGGGAGCGAGGACCCTGCAGGGGCACTGCCTCTTGCATCTGGTCCCTTCCCTGGGGGTGTCTCCCCTCCCCCTGCTGCCTGGCCACCCTGAGGGGCCCAGTTCTCCTTCCTGACACCCCTCCACCACCACTTGCTTACCTTAGAGCCAGCTGTGTGCTAGAATTCCCTGAACTGTGAGCCAAAATAACTTCCAAGTAGTTTCTCTTGGGTATTTGGTCACATGGATGGACAGCTGCCCGACACAGGGCCCCCACTACAGATAGAGACCGATGAACCGGGGTGCAGAAGTGGGCCCTGCCCCTGCAGCACCTTGACGCTGGGGTCGTCAGGCTCCAGAGCCGTGAGAAGCAAACTGGAGCTGTTTACAAGCTGCCTGGTCTGTGGTGTTTTCTTGTAGCAGTCAGATTAAGATTAGGACACCCTAATCTACAAAGTAGCTAAATGAATGCCACAACAGGCACATGGCCACAGGGTCCTCTGATGTCACTGTGCCCCCTCCGTGCACAGGTGTGGGCTTGGTGGGGCAGAGGAGTGGCCCGCGGGAGCCCAGCAGGGGCCACGCTCTGGGCTCCTGGGGGCTTTTGCGTGGGGCTGGTCTTTGGCCCCCAGAAGCTGGAGTAAAGGGAGGGCGATGGGTAGTGCCGGTCCTTCTCGCTGCCCCTTCCGGGAACCTGGGCACGCTGCTCCCTGTTCCCACCGGGGGCCAGCAGGACAGGTGAGCTGGTTTCCATGGGGCGACAGGACACGGCAAAGGAGAACCAGCTCCGCTGGCCGGGGTCCAGAAGGACCATGCCTGGTGTGCTCCAGGTACCCTGAGAGCTCTGAGCATGGAGGATGGGAGCCGGCTGGTGAAGTCCCCCTCCCAGACAGACGCTTCTGAGACCAAGTGGAGCCACTTGGCGGTGGCCGTGATGCAGGCCACGACTGGTCAGGGTTCCACGGAACAGCTGTGTGCTCCGCACTGGTCGGGCCACCCCCGCCTGGCCTCTCCCAGGCCTATCTCGCCCGCCTGGCTCCCCGGGCTCGTCTTCCCTAGCAGAGAATGACCTCAGGAGCACGGGCTTCAGCTTTGCTTCTCAGGGAGCAGGAGACTCCCCGTCGCAGAGCTCAGTCACACTGACTTCACCCCCTCCTGTGCCAGGTGTTAGAGGCGGTGTCCTGGGGGTCATCGAGTTATTTGCCTGCTCATGGATCTTCACTCAAACTTGGCCTCTGCTCACTTCCGGCCCTAGCTGTCCCCTGCCCCTTTCGGGACATTATGTCCAGCATAAATACAGTTGACACAGTCTTGGAAGTTACAGTGCAGACCTAAGATGTCCCCCAAACCAACACGGTGTGCATGGTGCTGGGTCACGGGGTGCCGTGCTTGCCTGTGTTGCATGAGCTGAGTGGCTGAGTGTGGCCTCAGGCAGGTGGCCTGGTTGGAGGAGGTGGTCACTGGGGACTCGGAGTGACCAGGCGGGGTCCAGCTCCCCGCCAGGCTCCTCCCTCTGCTCTATTTCCTGGCCCCTGTGAGGTGGAGGCGGTGGACTATGGACTGACTCCCTTGTGATCCCAAGGGAACGTCTCCTTTGAGTGTGGCTGGCTGGTGCTCCGTCCCAGTGGCGACAGAAAGTGACTGAGACCCCCTATGGGCAAGTGAACGTGAGCTAGGGTGTTCTGTGGGAAATCCTGACTGTCCAGTGAGGATGCCCCCCGCAGCACCCCTCAATCACCTCAGTGGTGTCACTGCACACACCCCCATGGCACCTGCCTGAGCCAAAACTCCAGGAGGGCGAGTTGTGGGTCCCCCTCCCCCTCGCTCTAACGGCTTGGCTTATCTTGTGCCAGAACTTATGATCTCATCTGTGGAAAGAATGCAACGTTGTCATCCAAACTTTCCGGGTCAAACTCCAGCCTCTGACCCTTACTGGCTGTGGGACCCTCGCAGGCACCTCGCCCATGGCTGCTTAGCTGGCCCTCGCAGAGCTGATTTCAGTTTTAATGAGGTGAGGTACACAGACCACCTGGCCCACATCCATAGCTTGGTAAACATCAATGCCTCTCCCCAGACAGCAGTGGGTTATTTGTTGATGTATCCAGAAAGGGTGGCCAGAAATAAGGACTGATCCTCCTACATTACAAGGAGCAGTTGAAATCTATGGTGAATTTTTCAAGGTTTAAAACAGTATTACAGTAGAAGGCACGTGGCCAGGCACCACGGGATGAGTGCTCTGGAGGCGTGGGGGAGGATTCCAAGGTGGAAGAATGGAGAGGTGTCGTCACTGTTGAAATGTAAACACCCACTGCGTTCTGGGTTCACGCTTTTGTCTGTGAAGGCCAGGGCAGTTCATAAAGACACTTCCAGGTCACCCAAGGCGAGTTCTGTCAGGTGTGGAAAGGCACAGAGATGAAGAAGTGGCTGCCTCGAGGGGACGGGTGTGCTGCTCAGAGTTCCCCAGACAGGTGTTGGGAGCTGGGAGACTCAGGGGTGCCCCAGGCCCAGGCTTCTCTGTGGCTTCCCAGGAAGGAGCAGGAGTGGTGGGGTGCGGTGCAGCCCAGGAGGGGCCACTGTGCAAGACCCGGGTGGGTCTCAGAACCCAGGAGCCTCCTGCGGCTCAGGTACTGGAGCCTGGCAGGGTGATGTCTCTGCGTGTGCAGGAGAAGCCCACAATCCTCTCCTAGAAGGCTGAGCACTGGGGCCTGCGAGGAAGCCGTGCTGCTGCCTGAGGAGAGGCTGCCGTGCTGGAGCTCGGACCCCAGGCCGCAGGCAGCGTTCCACCCCTGTGTGAAGTCCACTGGGAAGGTGCAGCCCACTTAGCCTCTGGTCAGGCTGCTCCAGGCAGGCACTTCTGACTTCCTATGTCCTCCTGTGGCTTTTGTTGTTGTTGTTGAGACTGAGAGACAGACAGACAGACAGACAGACAGAGGCAGAGACAGACAGACAGAAACAGAGGCAGAGAGAGAGACAGACAGAGGCAGAAGCAGACAGAAACAGACAGACAGACAGAGACAGAGGCAGAGAGAGACAGACAGACAGAGACAGAGGCAGAGAGAGACAGACAGACAGAGGCAGAAGCAGACAGAGAGAGAGGCAGAGAGAGAGACAGATAGACAGAGGTAGAGAGAGAGAGGCAGAGACAGAGACAGACAGAGCAAGAGAGCAGGAGGTGAGAGGAGGGGAGAGGAGAGAAGAAAGAAGAGGGGAGAGCAGGGGAGGGGGAGAAAAAGCGAGGAGGAGAGAAGGAAAGAGGAGGGCAGGTAACGCTCTGGGGTCTTTTCTTATAAGAGCAGAAACTTCTCTCAACGACCCCACCTGATGACCCCACTGTACCCGAGCTCTTTCCCTCAGGCACTGTTTCCATGCTCAGTGGCAGCACCCAGGGCCGAGGGTACACACTGTGGTGGTGATGCCCACGCTGCCCATAACCAAGAACCACGACCCTATTCTCAGTCCCAGGCATGCGCCACCTTAGTGGGTTGGACTCATTTTAAAATATCAGTGTCTGGGCTGATTTGCCTAAAGGGAAAAGAAATCAAGCCCAGCAGTACCAGAGCGGATGAAGGGTCCCTTCCTGATGTCCCCGTCTCGCCTCCCCTGGCTTCCCTCTCCCGAGTTACAGGGTTGCCCTTGTCCACCGCCCGAGAAACACATCCTGTGGTATGTGTCCTCAGTCCCGTGGGGCCGGGGGGATGTGCAGCTGCCAGCCCTGGGTTCAGGGGTCTCGAGGGCAGGGTGTTTGGGACAGAAGCAGGTGCTCACGGGAGCAGCGGCCCAGGTGTCTGTGTCCGGGCCTGCGCTGGGGAAGCCACTCGGAGGCTGCTGTGCTCGGGCGGTGCTTCTCCCAGGATGCTCACTGCCATCATCATTTCTGTCAGTGTTCTGTTGGCTGAGGAGATAACAAGGAAGCGGACGCTGAAACTGGGCACAGGGTTGGTACGAGCACCCTGTGCGGGTGCTCGTAGGTGCGTCAGCGGAGCCTTCCAAAGGCCTGCTCTGCGCCTGCTCCCTGGCCAAGCCAGCCCTTGGAATAGGACGCACCCCGAGGGGACACTTCCCAGATCCACAGCGAACAGCCCTGACTGACTCTAGCATCTGCGAGCCGGACTCGGCCCTCCAAACAGTTGTTTTCAGTTAAACACAGACTAACATGCCAACAAGATAGCAACTCGTTCGGTTTGTCTGTATCCCTGTTGCTATTTCCTATTCAGAAGCAATCTGAATCTTTTACTTGTCGAGTTTTCTGCTGGAATTTACTGATAATTGTGCGCTGGCCAAACTCCTCTTTGCTTAGCTTTTGCAGGAACGAACTTTCTAGCTCTTGAGAAGACAGCTCAGATGGTAGAACAAGCTATAAGACGAGGCCTTGAATTCCCCTGGGAAACGTGGGGGGGCAGGGCTCCTCCGCTCTCAGAAGCATTGGCCCCTCGTGCACCCGACAAGTGGGCACGCCTGCCTGCTCAGTCCCCGTCTTCTTCCAGGAGTGTTTGCTGCATCCGCTGATAACCCACGACCGTCCGCCGGGCCTTGCCATGGTGACTTGTGGAATTTCCTCCAAGGACAGCCAGCTTTCACTGTGAGCTCTGGTCCATCCCTTGCCAACCAATATTCTCATAAAGCACAATAGAAGTGAGTCATTAAAGAAATGAAAGAAGACATACAAATGATAAAGCCAGGCTTTTCATTATTAGAGTCAACAGACATAGAATTATATTTTGCTAAGTGCAATTAGAAGGAATAGAACATAATTGCTTAGAAGATTCCAGAGTGCTCACTGCTCATCTCTGTGGTCTCCTGGATGCAGCGCTGGCCAGGCCTGCCCCACAGGCCCTGCACCCCACAACTGGAGCTGAGCCCCTCCTCTGCTTGCAGCCATGAGCTCCCTGTACTCTGGCTGGAACCGGATGTTATGGTTTACGTCTAGTTGTCCCCCCAAGGTCTCATGCAGTCCTGGGGTGGGGACTTCTAGAATTTGAGGCTAACTCATGATCCACTGGGATGGTATGTCTTAGTACTGCTAGGATTATGGATTTTAGTACTGCTGGGATTATGGGTGTGGCCAGAGGCAGACAGCCTGAATATAATATATGAGAGATAGAGAGACAGAATCTCTCTGTTGCTCTCTGCGGCCCTGGTTGGTCGGTTGCCTCTGTCGCCATTGCTGCTGTTTCGCCATCATGAACTGCTGCTCTCTGCCATGTGCCACTCTGCCTTGGAGCCAGCTGAGTATGGACTGAAACCCCCAGTAACTGTGAGCTGAACAAACCTTTCCCTCCTTCATCTTTGGTGCCAGGTATTTGTCCCAGCAACGAGCAAAGAGTAACGGAGACACTGGAATATTCAGTTTGGACAGTTTGGCTCTTCCTCATTGCTCCTAAATTTGAAGCAGAGGTAAAAATCAGGGAGATTAACATGATTAATCCCCCTGTTCATCCAGTCATGAGCCCAGCCCCAGCTACCTGCTGCACCGCACTCCGTGTGGCTGCCTGCCGAGCCCGTGGGTTGGCTGGGTGTGGCGGGTGCTGAGCTGGGCCCTGCTTCCTCCCTGGTCTCGGTGCTGTCCACCTGTGTCAGCTGCTCAGCAGAGCTGAAGGCAGACAGAGTCAACCTCCAACACGTTCCTCTTCCAAGCCTGGGCTGCAGACTGAGAGACAGCAGGACAGCATGCACGCCTCCTCGGCTGGCCTATGCTGGCATGGGAAAAATACACTGAACAGTTAAAGTTTGAAAATGTATTACCCAACTGGGGTTCTCCTCAGGCTCCGCCCCCTCAGTTCAATCACCCTCATCTCCTCCTTCCTGACACTCCCTGCAGCAGCTCTGAGGGCTTCTTTCCTAAATGTCTTTAGTGGCGCTGTGCTGTTTGCCTTGCTGTCTTGAATTGATCCAGAACATTCTCCTGTTATGGTCAGTCTGCCCTTGAGGAAGAGCGTCAAGTGACGCCGTGCCAGACCCAGTAAGAGGCGGATGAGCACATGTCGTCGTATTTTTATTTGAAAAGAATTGCTGTAAACATAAGCTGTAAACTACATCCAACAGTGGCAAGACCAGTAAGATAAGTGTGTTCAAAGGGAGGAGGAGGGTGTTGGGGGATTTGCAGCGGTGTGCCTCTTGCCATCGTAAACTTTAAAACTTGAAATGCCCACCACATTTTCACATATAATAACAAAGGAAGACATTATCAGTCAGAGGAGTTTTCAGAAATTATACTGCAATGCCCAAACCCCATGTCCTATTCCAATGGTGCTGCTATCATTAAACACGAGATAAGACAGTTTATAAGCAACATGGATAGATTGCTCACTCTTCTGGAAGCTGAGACAACAGAGCACTGGCTTCTCTGAGGGCTGCTACCTCCGCCAAGATGGCTTCCTGGTTTTCCCCCTTCCAAGATGGCTTCCTGGTTTCCCCTCTTCCAAAATGGCTTCCTGGTTTTTCTCCTTCCAAGATGGCTTCCTGTTGCTCCCCCTTCCAAGATGGCTTCTGGCAGCTTCCTCCTTCTGTGATGGTGCCTTGCTGTTTTATCAGAAGGACAAGGGAACACTGTATCTAAAAGCTTTGTGATAATCACATTAATTCATTTGGCAAGGAGGAGCCATTACAACTTAATCGTTTTTTGGAAGCTGGGACACCAGTTGTGCCTTCATGGTAGGGACGGTTCGAACACGAGGATTTCAGAAGACATTCAGGCCAAACACCATAGCTTACTGTTTTTTTTTTTCTTTGCCTCCTCCTTTAGAAAAAGCAAGATAGCTCAATATGAATATGGTAACGTACATTCCAGGAACAGATGGGTTGGTCCAACTTCTACAATGTCATTGTCAAGATAAAACTATTTGGATGAAGGGTTCTAGGAAAATAAATGTCCATTTGTGAGGTTATGAAGAGGGCAGACACCCACACTGCCCTGGGCCACACAGCCTGATGCCCAAGCTTTCTGGTATGAGATCTGTCTCTTCCATGTTTGCATCTCATCTCTACGGCTGAGAGTTTCTTGCTGGGGAGCGAAATTCACTTTTACCATGTTACCAGTTGGACTACATCTTCAGAGATTATCAGTTGGACTACATCTTCAGGGATTACCAGTTGGACTACATCTTCAGAGATTACCAGTTGGACCACATCTTCAGGGATTAGCAGTTGGACTATATCTTCAGAGATTACCAGTTGAACTACATCTTCAGAGATTACCAGTTGGACTACATCTTTAGGGATTAACAGGAAGACTTCATGAAGTTGCTGAGGGCACCTCCTCCAGTCCCAAGCGGATGGTGATGTTTTCACCCGTATTTGTTGGATCTGCCTTTGCCTGAGGATGCAGCAGATGTGAGGTGGGTGGGACAGGCTGTGTGGACAGTGAGGGCACAGGGGCACAGAAACGTCCTGTCACTGTGGAGACTCCACAGGGCAGATGGTGGAGCAGACAGAGGACTGCCTGGTGTGGCAGTCCCAAAGTGAGACGCAAGGTGAGAAAACTGGGCGGGGCCGTTTGTGTGCCTCTGTCAGTCCCTCCAGTGTTAGTGTCACTTCCAGGTAGGCGTCCCCGAGTGTGCCAACCCGGAGGAGGCCACCCTCGACCCTGTGGGTGCATCCGTGAGACAACGGTGTGGAAGGAGACAGGGATGGTGGAGGTGCTGCCCCCACCCAGAAGTAGAGCGAGCCAGGGACAAGCTCGTGGGAGACACAAAGTGGAGTTTCATTGCTAAATCAGGTCAGCGGGAGGCAGCCCTGGGGCAGAGCGTGCGGCCCGTCACGGAAACAAAAATCCTGGCCAAAACCTTCAAGGCAGCCCAAGGATGCTGCCTTCGGATCCATTCTTTTTATCCCTCTGAAAAGCCTTTTAAAAATCATTCAAGATTATATAGAAAGAATGACACATGCTCCCCGGAGCAGCGTGGCAGTGTTTTATTGAGGCCATCGTCTTCTTCCTTATTTCAGCCTGGTTGTAGCAGAATCGGTGTGAAGAATGGTGTTGGGGATCCTGTTTACCTGGGGGTCACCTCCGTCCCTCGATTTGCAGGCTGGGCAGATGCCACCGCTGGAAAGTCTCCACTGTTCCCTGGGACAACAGGGAGGGACAATGATGGCCCACCCCGAGAGGATCCAGCCAGGGTCCCGGGAGCTGTGTGCAGGCTGGCCCTTCCCCACCCAGCGCCCTTCCGCTCTTGCATGAAGAGAGTGCGTTTGCTCTGGTTTTGCCCTGCGCGCCCGTTTTCTGGCGCTCGGGTCCTGGGTCTCCCAGCCTCGCTCGCCTTCCTCTTGGCTCTCGGGCAGGGGCAGTGTCTAAATCCTGCTCCATCATTATGAAAACAGAGCTTGCGGAGGATCATGCGGGCCGTGGCCAGACACTGAGTCTTTGTTCGGTCATTCAGTGATGTAACCCTTGAAAAATCTTCTCTCGGATAATTCTGTGGGGAACAGTTTCCAAGCCATTAAAATGTTATTCTTCCAAGTCCTCTTGCTTGGGCAGTTGAAGAACGGAGGCAAAGCACAGCGTCACCGGGACCTGGCCTACCCGATCGCACCTAGCGCCCAGCCTGCAATCCACGGCGAAGCCCGTAAAATCAGGGCCGTGGCTGGCTGCCGGGGCACCCCACAAATGCAGTTAGTGAACCGTCTCATTGGCACTGTTTCCCTGCAGTTAGGACCTGAGCAATGTCGCCCAATGACTGCCCTGAGGACCAGGACCAGGCAACCAGATTTTCAGGGCAAATGCGCACCTTCTGATGCAGTTTCTCCAGGAGAGATGTTGACCAAGGGGCAGCTGCATCACAGCGCGACAGCCACTTACGTGGAGGTGACCGGTAATGACTCGCAGACGGTTCTTACACGTTTTGAAAGCAGCCCCTCTGGGGCGAAGGGATCACCTACGCAGAAGGCGCAGTTGGAGCTGGAAAAACAAACTGGCCCACCCTCCGGATTGGGCGGTGGGAAGGAAAGAGCCCGGCCCATGCCCCGCATGGTGGTGGCCGCCTCCTCTGTGGGCACAGACCAGAGGAGCATCAGAGGCTTTGTGGCCACCGTGAGGGAAAGGGCACAACGTGCCCCGTGATGTACACCGGGGCCCCATAGGGCTACTCCCGGATCAGCGTCTAGACTGTGGCACTGGCCAGCAAGCATTGATTAGGCGCCAGCTATGTGCTGTGCATGGTTTGCACCCTGCTCGAACCTGAAGTGGTCCTGCAGCCTAATCAAAGCATCCCTTGCTGGAGCTTCAGTTTCACGCGGTGGTAGATAGTTTACCCATAAAACAGGCAGAGGTTGGGGCTGGGACCGGCGAGATAGCTCAGCGGTCTAACGCGTCTGCTTAGGCAAGTTCAGGCAAACGCATCAGGGACCACGGTTCGATCCCCAGGACCACAGGCCACGTCAGCCCCGCCCCCAGGGTGGGCTGAGCCAGCCAGAAAGAGAAAGAAAGAGAGAAAGAAAGGAAGAAAGAAAGGATCCGCTCAGCTGTGGAGCTAGAGTGCTGACTTAGCTGCGCCAGGCCCTGGTGTGATCCCTCAGGTGCGAATGAATAAATGAAAGGAGAAAATTTGCTCTTTGTTTGACAGAGCAGCTTAGCCCTGGGCTCCGCCTCTGCGTCTCCCCGTATAGAGTACACTGGGGGTATGAGGGGAAGAATTTGAATTCAGCACACGGCCTGCCAAAGCGAGCACCAGGGAGCAGGGGTCGAGGCAGAGCAGGGCAAGGAGAGCGTGGCGGGGCAGGAGCTGCGGCCTGGTGCCGGGCGTGCGGGGGGGCGGAGGGCTGAGTGGTCAGCGCCTAGGGCGGCAGGGGCGACAGGGGCGCAAGACCCAGACTGAGGAAGGCAGAGGGACGAGGGTACCCGGGGTAGTGGGGTACAAGGACAGCGGAGGGCGGGTCACGTTGGAGTCGAAATGTCAAAGCTGCCACAGGGGGCCGCGCGAGGTCGGCCAACCCAGGATCGTGGTGGCCTCCCCGCCTTGCTATTCCCTCAGGTGCTCTGGAAGGGGGCAGGGAGGGGAGGGGGTGCACTGGAGGGGGGCAGGGTGGGGGCGGGGTGCACTGGGAGATCAGGGAGGGGAGGGGTGCATTGGAGGGTCGAGAGGGAGGGGACGGCTCCACCTCCAGGCACTGCGCTTGGCAGAGGGCTCCTCAGGGGGTTTCCTATGCACTTCCTTCAGGGGCAGAAGAAACCCCGCTGCCAGCTGCAGCCCAAGGTCTCCCCCAGCCCTTTTAAGATTAAATTCATTTGTTCATTTTAGATGTACATAATGACCACATTCATTATAGAGAGTTTGTACCTGTATGCGATGTATCTTGATTCCTCTTCTTATCCCAGTCCGCTCCGCTTCCTTCAACCCTCTTCTCCTTAATTACAAAGCTTTGCTTCCACTTTAGCTTTCTTTTATCAGTTTTTCCCTTCTTTCCTTTCCACCTCCCTAATTCCTCTTTTTTTTT
>PVKN010027082.1:0-13625 GCA_004027915.1 Capromys pilorides | reverse complement strand
GCAAATCTATAAATGCAATACACTATATCAATAGAGCCAAAACCAAAAATCACATGATTGTCTCAATTGATGCAGAAAAGGCCTTTGACAAAGTTCAACACTCATTTGTGTTCAAAGTCCTACAGGAAATCGGATTAGAGGGCCTCTACCTCAACCTGATAAAAGCCATCTACAATAATCCAACAGCTAACATAATTCTAAATGGGGAAAAACTGAAATCTTTTACTCTCAAATCTGGTACAAGACAAGGATGTCCTCTATCACCACTCCTATTCAATATAGTTTCAGATTTGATACTTTGACAGCTTCGACTATAAATTATAGTTGCATTCATGTTTGTTTCTTAAGTCTAAACATTTACTTTCAGTTATTTGTTGAAAAATCAATTAATTCTTTTTTTATATTTTCCAATTAATACTTTCATCTTTTGCTTCTTGTTTTAGAAACTATTTTTGTGTTTTTTGAGTATATATCTTGTACATATTACTTTCTGGATTTTTCCCCTATGTATTTTAAAACTTATTTCTACCCACCTATTAAAATTGGGTGGGGGGAGAAAGCTCCTTTCTGAGAGAGGGATAGGAGGGGGATCCTGAGTGGATGATCCCCTATCCTTAGATTTTATCATGGATGTTTTAATCATTTTATTTTTATTTATTTATTTATTTATTTTTTTGTGGGACCAGGGTTTGAACTCACAACTTTTCACTTGCCAGGCAGGCACTTGTGCCAGAGCTATCTCCCCAGCTCCCTTAATCATTTTCAAGTTGTCTATAATATGTAGTGCATTCGCCAGGAAATAATAGATAACAAAAACATTATGTTAGATTTCTTAAAAATAACTTTTTATTTTACTTTTACAGGTGATAATTTGACAGAATGTTAGAACCTTTGATCATATTTTATTTCCTTCAGTGTCTTTGATATGCTGTTCATTGTTTTCTAAAATGCAACGTTGCTACCTTGCTCTCAAAAATCTGGCATCAATCTGATTTCTTTTTTTACAATTAGCTTGTTTGTATTTATTTATTTATTCATTTATTTTTATTTTTGGTGTATTGAGGATTAAACTGAAGACTCCATGCATGCCAGCAGTGAGTTACAACCTCAGATATTTTTATTTATTTACTTGTTTGTTTGCTTAAATTCTAAGACAAGGTCTGTTAAGTTGCTCAAGCTGGCCTTGAACTTGTGATACGCCTGCCTCAACCTCCTACTTAGCTAGCATTAGTTGCGCACTACTACGTTTGCCTTAATTTACTTCCTCATTTTTTTTTTTTTTTAATTTTCATACTGGGAGTTGAACTCATGACCTTGTGCTTGCCAAGTAGACACTGTGCTGCTGAGCTATGTCCCTGGCCCCAAATTTATTTTACCTTTATGTGTTCATGATTTATTCTGAATTATCTATGTGATATATGGTGTATCTGTAAAGATAGATTTTCTGTTTTAATTTCAGCACCGTCTTTTTGGACAACAGTGTTAAATATTTGCTCTAATTTCCTTTGCTCTGGTTTGCCTTGGGAATACCTCAAAATGTCATATGTTGACATGTACCGAGGTCTTCTTTTTTATTTTTTGCTGGCCTTCTTACTTTTCATAAATATCTGCTAGGTTTTTCGAATTTTCTTTTTTTTTTCTATTGCTGTACACATTGTGATATATACTCACTCTTACATTCTCTTTTTTCAGATTTTATTGAAAACTGTTCTAATACTTTTCTGAGGCCTGTTGGTTTTCCTCACCCTTGTTGTCTAGTTATATGTTCTCTGGGTTTTTCCTTTGGGATTTAGGTCATTTCCAGAGCTATAGTTGTTTTCTGTATCTTCTGAATTTTTGTGTTCAATGACTTATCATAAATTTTCACTATTTTTCTTGGAACACAGATATTAAATATTAAGAGATAACCCTCATTTTTTTCACATTCGTATTTCAATGTTGTGAATTTTCTTAAGCTCTAGAGATGATTTTCCTGTGAAAAGCTCCTCGGATTGAGGACAGATACTCAAAATTCAGCATCTTTTGTGACTTTTTCTGTGTGTATGTGTTTGTTTGTTCGTTTATTTATTTATTTTTGCAGGATTGAGGTTTGAACTCAGGACCTTGTGCTTGCCAGGCAGGCACTTGTGCCACAGAGCTATCTCCCTGGTCCCCTCTGTGTTTAAAATTTAAGTCTAAATGAGCAAAACTTCGCTCTTCACCTGCCTGCTCCACGAGGAGGTGCAGTGGGGCTCCCCGCTCCACCTTTGTGCCACTAGTCGGGGACTCAGGTGCTTGAGTTTCAGCGCACTCAAAGGCATCTCTCCTTTCATGCAGGGGGCTCTTGCTGTGCTCATTTTCCTGTATTTTCAACTGTGTTTCTTGAGAGTAAGACTGTATCACAACATGAAAAATTTCCGTTTTTCCCTACATTTTGATAGTTCTGTTCAATCTTCCCATATTCACAGTATTCCTCCACCGGGCACAGACCCTATAAAGCTGGGCATGCTTATCTAAAGTCCTTCCCCATTGCTTGCTTCCATTTTAATAGGACCATCCCATTTTGAATATGAGGATTTTGGGGAAAAAAAATCTGGTTTCCGTTGCTTTCTAAAACTAGTGGATATCAACCTTGCAGTCCTCAACACTCACAGCACTGAGTCAGTGATCTCTGAAGGTCTCTCAGCTCTTTGTTCACACACACCTGCTAATGAGTCCACGTTGTTCTCTGCGCTTAGCTCCACCGTGGATGCTGGAACCGGGTCTCTGTGTGTGTTCCTTACCACCCTACCTCCTCATCTAGGCGGATTTGTGGAGTGCTGAACAAATGATGGCAGCTCCCATCATCCCACCTCTCATTATCGATTTGCTGGCTCTGAAAGCGTTTAACCTTTGTTTATGTGGTGAAATTTGTCAATATTTCCATCACCAGTTTGCTTAGAAATGTGAAAATAAAGATATATTGATATTTCACTTTTAGCTCATAAATTAGCATTTTTGAAATGTAATATTGATTATTAACTTTCTTTCTCCCACTATTCAGAGGGCAATGTGAGGGCAGTGATTATGGCTCATTAATCTTTGTGTTTTCACCATCTGGCACCTATGAAAAACTGGCTGTTGTAAAAACATGAATAAAAACTTAAATTAATGAATTATTATTGTGATTTAATACAGATTTTATTCTTCCGACGGGCATGTAAAACTTTAGTCAACCTTTTGACCTCTTCAAATTTGTATTCCCTTTTCTGCTTTCATTTTTCACTACAGTGCCTAATTCATCTTTAACTATGTTATTTATTTTTGCTTTCCACACAAAAATTAAGGCATTTTATTTATTTGCTTTGCTGCTCTGTTAGTAGATCTAATTAGTAAGACAGCTTATTAGCGAAAAAAGAAATTTTATTTCATTTGACAAATCCTAAATTATTTTTTTTCCTAAATTCTTTTTAACAAAAATACTGTCATAAAAAGGAAAATGTCTAACTATTCTCACACATTATTTGCTTTACTGCTTCTGCTCGGAGAGTAGCTGGCTGTCAGATACACTTTGCTTTGTTCTTGTGTTTTATTATTAAGTTCTTCATATAGGTGACCATATCATAAGCATGGGAAAAGTTTCCATTGTATGATAAATTACATCTTACTTGTTTTTAGCATGTAATACCCATCTGCTGAATATTTTTTTCTATAATATACAAAGGTACTCACAAGGTCTTCGAGACTGTGCTTCAATTACTTTTCTTATGTATGGCAAATAGCTACAGTCTGTACTTAATCAAACTTCATGAAATAAATTACTTTCCTTTACAACTCCTTGATAGAGTCCATAGTTTGGATGGGTTGAAGTCACAGTGTCTCTGATTAAGATGGAATGAATTGTTGCAAAGATGCATTCATGGCAGTCACCAAAAAGTACACCATCAGTCCTCCTGCAAGGAAAAATGCCAGAGGATTGAGTGACCACAGTTTCGTATATGCTTAGATTTCTACATTTCTGTGCAAAAAAAGGGGAATTTTTTATCGCATTCTATAAGGATTTATTAGAATATCAATGACTGATGGAAAATACTGACTGCAAGGAGAAAAGAATTCAGTGATAGCACTTCACCTCCTTCTCTGGATGAACTGAAGAAACTGCCTTGAAATCACACGTCCTGCTGGGCTGCTTGTGGCCAGTGACACCAGAAAGTGTGTAGAAGGCAGCCCCTTCTCACAGTGCAGGACCCGTTTGACTTGAACTATCACCATTATCCTGGTTGAAACATATTTAGAACCCCACTGCAGTTGGAAATGTTTCCTACCCAACAATCTTCCATTTCTCCTCTTCCCACTGAGTTGTCAGATGTTTTTGTCACGTGCACTGCCCTCCACTCTCCTGCACATCTAGTTTCATCTCTCAGCTGATCTGTATGAACACATCAGTGTTCACAGCCTCTTTTCTCTGCAAGTGCCCAGAGAGGTCAACACAAACACGCAACGCAACGTGCCTTTGATACATTAGTGTTAGACTTGGAGCCGATGCTATCAGGTTTACAGCTCCCACAAAACCGTCGCAGAGGCGAGTGAAGTAGAAAGATGGCATCTGTGTCTAAATCATTCCTGAGGCCAGTGTGCCACTGGTGTTGTAAATCTTGGTACAGAAGCAAGAAATGTCAGTCTACCAGTCTGGTATGAGGCTGTTGCTCTAGATTAGTCCCAAGAGATTACTAAGCTATTAAAATGTGGCATTAAAATGGCATAAATTTTAGTATCAGAAAGACCTGGGTTCGTCGTTGAGTTCATAGGAGGTGCGGCACACAGCAGAAGCTCTGAGATTTTATGGAGTGAGCAGCAAAATAATTAATTTAATCAAGCAAATATATTTTTCTAGGTCTTAGCTCATGGAATCCCCTGATCCCATCTGATGTCTAATGCAGCCACTTGATGAATCTTTTTATAGATTCTAGATGAAAAGTACTTTCTGCTAGAGAAAGCAATAGTCTTTTATGAGTCGTGGCTTTTCTGCTGTCATATTAAGCAAATAAAACTTTAAAGTCCTCAGTGAATATTTTTCTTAACTTTCTCAGATGTGTAACTTGTGACTAGCTAGAAAGGAAACAAATTCATATTTACTAAAATCTCTACACAAGCAAATATGCAAATGAATCTCTGAAAACTCGTTAACTTTATAAATTCAAACTTTTGAAAGTACAAGATAAGCCCTGATGATTATGAGCCCACAGTGCTTCCTTGTTTTGTATCTGAGCCTCAGATGACTCTCAGCAATGCTTTGTATGTTAGAAAGAGGGATCACTGGTCCTGATGGAATTAATTCGATGTGAGGAGTGAAGTATCGAGCCTAGGGAAGATCTACCCAGCTGCGGGTTAGGGATGCTCCTCCGGTGCAGTGCTGGAGCAGGGCCTGTGAAGTTGGAAAGCCTTGGCTATGGCTCACTTTTACCCTGGTAGACTGTCACCTACACTGTCACCTACCAGCTATAGGATGTGACCGTAGGCACAGTGCTAGGGCCAGAGCAGAGGGTGTGCCGAGCCTTCATACTTGTAAGGTGACACTATTTAAGGAAATCGCCAACAAGTATATTTGCTGAAAGGAGAGTATTGATATGACCACCCAGAGCAGGCTACCCTGGTTAGGGCAGGATTAGCACTCACCCCCTCATCCTAGCATTGCACTACAAATCCATCACACACTCCAGATTCAACCACCTCTAATAAAAAAAATTCTGTGACTACATGACTCTGTGTGTGTGTGTGTGGGGGGGGAGCACCCAGAACAAATCACAACACTGGGCTTTGCTTGCTTAATTCTGAGGGAGAAGCCATGTTATTGTTTATATAAGAAGGGTGTATAACAAGGAGTAGAATACATTAATATTTAGGAGAAAAACAAGGTGTGAAACAACATTTCCTTAGACCTCACACACTTCACAAACATTACAGTCTCTCCTTTCACTCCTGGTAGAAAGTCATCTTCTTTCTCTTCCTGTTATATCTGAATTCCTTCATCAATCTGTAGTCTATCTGTGGCGTATGCTCTCCACTGGGTTGATTCCCTGTCTGATGGTTGTCCTGACTTCTCTCCTGTTTTCCACTGCTTTTCACTATGTGTTGTTGCTACTCCCCACTCCTGTTTGATTACCACCCTTTCTGCTCTGATTGCAATTTTTTCTGCTGATGAAATTAACCTCTTATTCCAAATAATCTGTGTTCTCAGAGACAGTGGATCCGCTTATTTTATTTATTCACTAACTGTTTTTCTTCACCTTCGTGAAGCTGATAAGAATGCCTGTTCCTAAATCAAATGGATAGTGTGAAGTATCTTCCCGTGAAACCCACTGTAATGTGGTCCTCATGCTCAGGGGCAGATCTGTAAGTTCCATTCTGACAAAGTCCAGTGTCTTGGTTACTTGTCTCTCACTGCTGAGACAAAATACCTGATGCCCCAAATTAAGGAAGAAGAGAACTATTTAGCCCACAGTGTGTGGAGGTTTCAGTCTGCAATCATTTGGCTCCATGGCAGGGTGGCAAGGCACAGGGGCAACAGTTCAAGGAGGCAGAGGACAGCAAAGCCTGCAACAGCAGCAGGGTAGAGCAAGCCTGTTTTCCTCCCTGATGAGGTAAGCAGGCTGCCTGCCTTCCGGTGCTGGTGCTGTAGCTCTCATACCACCTTCCTACCCTTCTCTTGCCTGTGCTCAGGATGTTTGCAAAGCGAGGGGCCTGGCCCCTTGCTCAGTCACGTAGTTCAAGTTCCAAGCTTCTCAAGCTGACAGTGAACAAGGGCAGGGGCATGCCCTCCTCGATGGAGGATGTAGTCCTGCTGGGTTTCTTCATTGAGCTTCTAGACTTCTCAAGTTGACGCAATGTGTTAAACATAACATCCGGGTTCTGCTGTAGCATAAATGCTGGGAGCTTCCCGCTAATTGAGAGAATTTAGAAAGTTGTGAAATTCTAGAGTTACTGATGCAAACACATATTTTTCTCTCTTCACCAGAAGGTGGCTTGTTTTTCTTTACTGTGGACAATTGAAACGGAACTGCCTATAGCAAGCTCCTTTCTCTCACCCCGTCAAGGATTAAACATCCTGATATGGGAATGAGCAACCAAGCCGTTACTCAGCACAGAGTACAAACAGATTTTTGCAATATAAATAGGCTTATTTCCCCCCTTCTACACACATGTCTTTCCAACATTTTAAAGACAGGCCCACTCATTCTTTTCCGGTATTCGTCGTCAAAACATAAATCCTGTTATCATTTTCTTAAGAAAAAGCAGGAAGAATGTCCCATGAGAATGCTTTCAGAGGCTTTCCTGTGCAGCCGGGGCCAGCATGCTCTTGGAGGTTTGGCTGCAGTCTGGTAAAATCTGCTTGCTTTCAATTATTCAAACCCATTTATATTTTTTCACGCCAAGTTGGATAGGTTTATATTTCTATTTTTCCAATTCTGAAATGAGTCTCTTTGGATGAATCATACCATCCGTAGGCTACTGCAGGGAAAAAAAATACCTTCTGAAGCCTTTTAAGAAGTTGCTACACTCCAGAGCAAAGGGTGGCTCTTTGTTACTAAGCCATATTTTTCTTTTTCCACTTGCCTTTCAGGATCCTGTCGTAGGAACTCTCAGCCCGTGATACCAGATTCAGTCAATTTTCTTTCAGTGAGAACAATATTATCTGAAGCAAGTTCCCTTGCAAAGAAGTAATTTCATGGGTTACAATTTGTTAACAGGCACAACATTTTTTAAAAAGATAAAGAAAAAAAAAGGTAGGAAGACATCAATTTAGCTCCTAGTGAGCTAATTCTACCTATGCTGTTCTTCCACCTGTGTTCACAGAGCTGGTCAGTAGGCGTGAGTTCACGTTGTTTACTTTTATCCTAAGCACTGGCACTGATGGCAACATTGGGTGACTTAGTTGGTAGGGTGAAGTGTGAAATAAAAAAAAAGTCTCTATCTGGCTGGTCATGTGGATTAAACCAAATCGAGCCAGCCAGCTCCTGCTTGTAGCTGGGTCAGCTGAGCTGTCTAGAGACATTGTTTGTGCCATCGATTTAAAAACAACAACAACAAAAAAAATTCTGTGAAACCAGGACTGGGACCCAGCAGGTTTGGAATGATGCCAGCGTCCTGTTGAGTCAGAAGAAAAGGCTGAGAATAGGAAGTATATTGACCCAATTTATGAGACAAAGTGCACTAGAGGTGACAGAACAAGTTGCCAAAGTGTTGCTCTATAAAAGCTTTTTAGAGCAAGAAATTGGGGACAATGAGATACAAATGGAGTTGGTGATGAGGGAGGGCCTAAGGAAGCCTCCCCTTTCAGTTCCTTTGATAGGACACATTCTCTAACAGGAACCCTTTCTCCAATTTCCAGGCGGAAGAAAATTGCAGCATTTTATGTTAATTATTTATACCTTTAATTGCTAATGTCTGTTTGAAATAGTGGGATTTCCAGCTGTTGTCTTTGAATGAAATGACTTCAGGAAATAAAATTAATTGGTTTATTCTTTGCTTCCACAGATGATAGTTTCCCATAAAAATGAAATGAAAAGACTTGGAATATGTTCTGTCCTGTCCTTTGCAACATTTGCTAAATTTGCGATAGAAGTAGTATGACATATAAGGCCAAAGATATTGGTTTATTGGTTCCATAAGCATAAAGAGCTTTATGGATAAATGTATTTCATGATAAACTGAATCAATGTGTTTGAGAGCTTTGTTCTTCCTGACACCTGCCCATCTCCAACCTACCTACCCATGAGTTCTTGCGCACACTCAAGAATCCACATCACTGATCCTGGAAAATCTCCTGCAGAGGAAATTTGACTAGGTCATTCCAAGGGAACATAGGAAATCTTTTCTTCCCTATATGCATAGTAAGAACTTCAAGAAAAGTATACATAGTAAACACTTAGAAAAAAGAACAGGGAGGGCTGGCCAGATAGCTCAATGGATTAAAGTGTCTGTTTAGGCAGGCACAAGGACCATGGTTCAGTCCCTGTTGCCCCTGGGGCTCACTGAGATGGTGATTGAGACTAGGTGTGGTGGTGTGTGCCTGTAATGCCAGTGCATGGGAGGCTGAAAACAGGAGGATCACTGTGAGTCCAATCTGTGGAGTGAGATCTTCTAGATCCTGTGCTAAATACATTAAAAAAAAAGAAAAGGAAAAAAGAACAGGCATTCCTAAGAACCAGCATGACTGAAGAACGAATGAGCAATGGGAATAATAGACTATGAGTACGTAGTTTTCAGTTATGGATAGTAAGAAGAAAATGCCTCACCGAAATATGAAGAAAATATATCTGGATGAATTATTTAACTCAGTTTATTAATATTGGTTATTCGATTAATAAACTGAGAGGGACATAGAAAGGCATATCATTCAGGACTCTCTTTGTTTTAACAGTAGATATTTTTAGAAACAAGTTCAATACTTACAAATTTTTAGGTGATTCTCAGCTAATACTCCAGAAAAATTAGTAATTTTAGAAAAACTTAGAAAAATATTTAGAGGAAAAATAGATGAAAATTAGATTAACTAATGTTGGGAGCTGTAGGAAGACAGAAAATTGATCAAGTGTGTGTAGGTGGGACTGGGCTTCAGTGCCTAAAGCAGACAAGCTACCCCAGTGCTGAGGAAAACATCCTGTCTGTTTCAGCCCAGCTATTAGTCACTAAGCAAACTTGTGTCATGTGATACAAACTTTGCAAAAGTTTGTGTGTTTTTGTGTGAGTTGAATTAGTCTTGACCATTAGGCAGACTAGCAACCACCTAGCCCAGCTTTTTGTTTTCTTGTCTATCTTTTTCATTCCTACCTGTTGTGGTTTATGTCTAGTTGTCCCCCCAAAGCCTCATGCAATCATGGGAAGGGGACTTCTAGAGTTTGAGACTTGACTCATGATCCACTGGGATTATGTGTTTTAGTACTGATGAGATTATGGGTCTGAGTCCTTCTGGGATTATGGGTGTGGCCTAAGGCGAATAGGCTGAGGCAGAGAGCCTGAATGCAATATAAAGAGAGATAGAGAGACAGACTCTCGCTCTTGCTTTCTGCTGCCCTGGTTGGTTTGTTGCCTCTGTCACCATTTTGTTGCTGTTCCACTGCCATGAACTGCTGGCCTCTGCATTGTGCCTCTCTGCCTTGGATCCAGCCGAGTATGGACTGAAACCTCCAGTAACTGTGAGCTAAATAAACCTTTCCTTCCTTCATTTTGAGTGTCAGGTATTTGTCCCAGCAATGAGAGAAGAGTAACTAAGACACTACCGTTGTGTCTCTCTGGGTAGAACTGTTCCCAGTAAGACCAACGGATCCCTTAGAAACCAATGGTGTAAATGACTACATAGAGGGAAAGGTAGTTGTAGGAAGCAAGGTTTGGGGTGGTCCATTGGAGAGTCAGAGTCATTGTGAAAGAAACCTGAAGGTTCCATCTAAGAACCATGTAAGCAGCATTGTGCACCTGTTGGGAGGGAGAGTGCAAGCAGAGGTGGCTGCTCCTCTAAAGGGCGGAGACATCCCTGGAACACTGAGCCAAGCAGTCGTGCAATATGGAGTGAAATTCTTCTATTCAGTCAATACAGGAAAGTTAGAAATTATTCTTAAGGCACACAAATTGAATTATGAGCTCTAAAGATCTTTTAATATTTATTTTACTCATTTAATACTAATAATTTTTTTGTGTGTCTATTGCTGCCAACCTGAATGTCTTCTTTTATCAGCACTGGTTTATTTAGTTGCTGTCAGAATCCTTTGCATGTAGTTTCCATATTTATAGCAAGGCGTTGTTTAATAGTAGGAGCGCCTTCTGAGAAATGAGTCATTAGTGAACAGGGAGGCTGTGGGAACCCCACAGAGCACATTTAACCAAACCTTGCTGGTTTATCAGTGATGGCAAGCCTTTCAGAGGTGACTGCCTGCACTGCAGCCCAAAACCCACTTCTTTATCATCAAGTTCCAATGCTGTAATGAAACCTCAAGACTCAGGGTTTGGAATAAAACAACGCATACATTAACATCCTTAGTCTCAAAAAGAAAAACAAATAACACATAACACACATGTCATAGGCTCCCCACCACCGGTTTAGATCAATCCTTTGCTTTAGAGATGCTAGAGGCAGTTACATAGTACACTGTTGGACAATAAAATTTCTACCAGCAGAGATTATACTCTAAAGTTACAAAAATAGTATAGTAGTATATAAACTAGTAGCATAGGCATTAATTATTGCCTTAGTCACTTTTCTCTCATTGCTGGGACAAATATCAGAAACACAAGCTTAGGGGAGGAAAGGTTTATTTAGCTCACAGTTACTGGAGGTTTCAAGATGCTGCCCTAGCTTTGTAGGGTCTGGAGGAGAGGCTGGGGTGTTGCCTTGTGTAGGGTGATTCGCTCCGTACCTCCTCAAGAAACTGCCACTTGGGGTTGGGGTGGACCACTGACATCACGTGCTGTCAGTTTAATGGTTGGTGCCTCTCTTGACCATGCCCCCTCAGACCCCGCCCCTGGAGCTTTACACTTGACAGCTCCATGATTTACATGAGGCTTTGGGGGGACAACTGGACACAAACCACAACAATTATCCGTATCAAGTGCTTTGGTTGTGCCTTTAGATGGCTGACAGCATACGTTGGTTTATACCAGCAGCACATAAGTGTGTGACTAAATGTACTACACTGTGGTGATAGAAGACCTATGGTGCCGCTAGGTGATAAGAATTGTTCAGCTCTACTATAATCTGGGACCCCTGCCACACATGTAATCGGTTGTTGACTAAAGAATCATTATGCAGTGCGTGATTGTACTATTTTACAAACAGGGAAACTGAGTTACGGAAAAGCTAAAGGACTCATCAACTACTTAGCAGGAAATGTGCACAACTGATCTTTCTTCAATGATCTCTCCTTGCTGTGAAGCAAAATGAAGTTTACTCACATCTGTGGTTAGAGTAGAGTGAAGTGCAGAGCTGCGCTAGCCCTGCGCCAGCACAGCTTCCCCTTTCCTTTCCAGGTAGTGCTTGGTTGTACCCTTCAGTGAACACAGGCCTCCAGCCAGGCTAGGGAAGTGTTCCCACCATCCCTAGGCCCATTATTGTTCATGCCATTTGCTTCACCTGAAAGAGCGTCTTTTCTTTGCACCGCACTCCATTCAAACGTAAACATGACATCCTTTATGAGGACTTCTTGATTTCCTGTGACAGAGGGAATGGTTGCTACCCTAGATTTCCTGGTATTCTTTGACTTAATAAAACTTTTGAAGCTAATAATGATCTTTTGTTAATATCTTTTTTATTTTAATATATTTTATACAGTATCTCACTACACAGCTCGACTAGTAGTGATTCTCGTTTTTTCAGCCTCCCCATGAACCACTATGTCCGGTTTCCATGGCAGACTCATTGCACCCTGGGAGCAGACCAACGCAACATGTGGTGCTGGTGATCTAGCTCCGATCCTTGTGTTTGCCTAAGCAGATGCTAGTCTGCTGAGTTATCTCACCAACCTGCTGAACATCTTTTAATTCTAATGTATAATAATTTCTTGACACCAAGGACTTTGTCTTATGTCTCAGAGGATTTAGCTAAGGCTTGAGCTTCATAGTTCTTAGTAGTTCTGTACTTCTTGGACTTAGAAGAAAGGAGTGGGTGGTTCAAGAAAAGTATCCTAGGGTTGGCCAAATAACTCAGCGGATTAAAGTGCCTGCAAGCAGGCGCAGGGTCCAGGGGCTGGCCCTACCCCAGGGGCACGCTGAGATGGCAGTTGAGACTGGGTATGAAGGTGCACACCTGTAATCTCTTGGAAGGCTGTAAAGAGGCATCCCTAAGAGTCCGATCTATTAGTGAGACCCTAAAGACCCTGTAGGACCTTCCCTAAAAATACAAAAAAAAAAAAAAAAGGAAAAAATGCTTTCAGAAATGTCAGTAAAGATTCAGCAAGAAGCCAGCATGACTGAGAACACCTATCATTCCAGAAATCTGGGAGCTGAGGATCAGAAGTTCAAGCCAGCCTGGACATTTTAGCAATTTCGAAAAAACTTGTCTCAAAATAATAAAGATCTACAGGGTTTTCAGGGCCTCACTACTATATCGGACTAATAATGAGCCCCTGTTTACAGCCACCCAAGAACTGTAAACAATTGAAACCATGCCCAGTCTCAATTGCATCTCAATGCACCTCAGGGGTGGGGCTAGCACTGTAGGCCTGTGAATCAAACCCCTGGCCCCTGTGCCTGCTTACAGGTGCTTTAATTCACTGAGCTATTTGGCTGACTATTATTATTATTATTGTTGTTGTTGTTGTTGTTATTATTATTATTAAATGGGCTGGATAGGTAACTCAGTGGGAAGGCTTTGGGGTCAATCTCTAGTACTTACAAACACTTCCAAATACAGTTGGATGAAATATCTGTTGAAATACAAGTTGGCATCCAGCAAATTGTCTCTGAAATCTGATAAATGCATAGAGGAAGGTGGACTAAAGAATTCGTTCAATATTCGTGATTCTGGTGGAATTATTCTTCAGGAAAATAAACTTCCATTTCAACTTGCCTAAAATAAATTTGATTTATCTGAAGGCAGTTTGAGTCAGATTATGGAACTGCAGAATTTGAGGTGTAAGTGGTCAGTTTCTGGATGGTCTTTTGTCAGCTGGCATGAG
>PVKN010027081.1:0-13626 GCA_004027915.1 Capromys pilorides | reverse complement strand
TCTTAGAAATTCTTCTCACATTGTAAGTGGTAGGTTCCATGGTTTGATATTTTTAAGAGTTTCCTGAGATGAATCACATTTGCACACAGATTAAGCACATTTGAATGAAGGACTGAGCTTAGCTAAAGACAAGTAGAAGTCATGTGACAGAGTCTGGGGCACACTAATATTTAGAAGTCACTTTTGATGAGTTTCTATATAAATGTGAGCAGAAAAAGCGGAATTAGCTGGAGGAGGAGTTGGGGATAAGAGGAATTTTCTCTATTTAAGATGAGAAAAGTGGTGACATACTTGTTTCTCTTGGCCTTTGTTGTTTGTTTTTGTTGAAGGGTTTCTGTATGTGAGAGAGAGACCAGGTTTTTCCATGAGGTTCAGGTTGTCCTCAAGATCAGTTTCCCCTGCCTCAACATTTCAGTAGTACTTTTCAGGGATTACAGATGTATATTACCACACCAACTGTATGCTCTTGGAAAGGATCCAGCACAGGGAGAAAACAGTAGAACACTGCATTAGGTAGAGAAAAGGGGACCCCTGCATGGCTGGTTCTTCCCTAGAGAGCCTGGCCAGTTGCTGCTAGTGATAGCAGAGAAGGTTTGAATGTGAAGGGCAGCTGTAGGCAGGTCATTGTTCACATATCAGGTCCGAGAAGACACTGATGAGTTGCTACTATTTCCTTGGAGGAAGAGGAAGCAGGGACTCCAGTTAAGAGAGAGGTTGGGGAGGGGGGGGACAAGCTTGAGGAGAGAGCAGAGTATGGACTATATTGTTATGGTTGACTGTCCCCTCAAAGTCCCTGTCACAAGAGCCAGCAAGACAGCTCAGCAGGCGCAGGGACCAGGATTTGATTCCCAGTACCACATGATGTGTCAGTCCCAGCCCTGGGTGTGCTGAGCCAGCCACTGAGTCCAGGCATGGTGGCATATGCCTGTAATCCCAGTGGTGGGGAAGTTGAAAATAGGAGGATCACTATGAGGTGGCTGCATAGTGAGACTCTGTACAAAAAAAAAAAAATCATGTTACAAGCTTGGTTTGCAGGGTAACATTAATGGAAAGTAGTGGAATCTTTCAAGGATAGGGCCTGGTGGGAAGTCCTTAGATCACATGGGAGGTGTCCTAAGAAAAGATCTGTGGGACCATGGTCTCCCAGTACTTCTGAGTTTTGGCTTGTGAGTGGTATATGTTCTGACCCATGGTGCCCACTACTGCATCTGGCAAGCTCACTAGAGACCTAAAAGAATGAAACAACCCAGTTGGGCTGGAATCGCTAGAACTGTGGGCTGTGTACACTTCTCTTAGTTAATTTCTTGAGCATTCTATAGTGAGAAAACGAAGCTGGCTGATAAATACACATAAGAAAAATGAATGGGTAAATGGACAGAAAAAGTATAGTGGCTTAGCAGTTCAAGGGTCACAGCTTTGGGGAAGCCAGAAGCTTTGCATGTGTGTTTTCTAGCCATATTCAGCTGTTTGCTTGGGACAGAGAACCAGGAGTCAGATTAGGCCTGGGTATAATTTCTGCCAGGCAAAAAGACTGGAAGAGGAATGAGCTACTGAAGAAAGATCTCCTGCATGGAAGGGGGTCATTATATCAATGAACCTTACTGTCCATGCTGCATAGTAAAGCTGGGGAAACTGAGGACTCCAGAGGATTGAGGACAGTGAAAGAAAGGTAGGGCTTACATGCTGGAGGCCTAGGCGGGGCTAAAACAGTGCTGAAGATGGGTCTAGGCATTGACTATGGCATGAAACCATTATCAATTATAGTGAAAGGTAAGCATACTCGTTACAGGAGCTGATTCCACTTTGAATCTACTTAATTAAGTTTCCACCCATTAAAATTACTTAAGTTATGCAAAATAGACCATAACTTTGAACATTAGTATGCATTCTTGCACTTATAATTATGAAATGAATATATTAGTGTATAATCTAAAAACAATTAGTGATTGCTAGAATACATCTCAGTAATCTGTCTCTTGTAAAGTAATAAATTGCCAGAGACAGAATTAAACCATCCAGAGCACTTTTTAAATATTTATGCTTCTTTGCAACCCCAATGGTTTGGGGAAATGATGACAAACAACATAATATATGTCTCTGCCTATTTCATAAAGCACTTTAATTTTCCTAAATTGCTGGAAAGGGATTTGCAGTGGTTAGAAACTTTTCAAATATCTGATTGCTAAAATTGTGTTATATAAGACTGATGCTAGAGTTATAAAATGCTAAGTAGTTATGCACAGATAAAACTTTGTCTGCTGCAGGTCAAATTGCTGAATGTGGAAAAGGACCTCTCCCCTTCTCCTAGCCATTCTTACCCAATGCCTAGATTCCCTGATTATCTTCTTATAGTTTTTGAAATTTATTTAATTTGTGAGCAACTATGCTTGTCTACAGTGGGCCCAACAGATCAAGCCAATTTAAAAAGCGTTTAATTACAGTAACCATGCTTTGGCTGGCTGTAGGAGGCCCTGCACCCAATTAACTAAACTGTGACTCACTGACAGGTTGATGGGGTAAGCTGTAGCCAGTTGTCTTCTGTGACTTCCTTCTGTCTTTCTATACATTTTTTCAAGCATTATTGGTTTGACTTCTCAGGAGCTGCTCTGATTCTAGCAATTATTTAATTCACAGATCCCATTTTGTTTTGTTTTATTCTTCTTTGTTCATATTAAATTCTAAAATTCAATTGGTCTAAGGAGTGTTCCTTTTAGAAGCATCATCAAAGGTAAAGCTTTGAGTAAATTTAAGAACAGTGAAAACACATGAAAAACCTGATTGTTAGTTTTGTGGGTTCCTGATCAGCAAGAGGTGAATCCACTTTTTCATGAATCTTTCACCTTGACACGTGTGTAGCCTCAGAAGATGACCGCATCTTCTGTGCTGCCTCTTTGCCTATAGAAGATTATGCTAAATATGACTATTGCTGTCTGTATACTAAAGTGCAAACCCACCAACTCCAAGTCCCTTACTGTCAGTCTTAGTGTGGAGCCCACGTAACTCCTTTAATAGCTCTGTGTTCAATTATATACTGATTCTGATTGACTTTCTACCCTGATACTACATCTAGTTACAGGCCTTTAACAAAAGTAGCAGGGTATGTATCTGCATATGGCAGATTTCTGTTTGGATTATGTTAAAACAAAACTACAGACTGTTCCCTGTTTTTGTACGTAAAGTGTTCTTGAAAATATAAAAAATCAAATTCAGGAAAATTGAAGAATAGACAAGAGATTTCTACTTTCATAGAAAAACAATTAAATTCCTAATGGCATTTCACCTGTGATCTTCAGTGAACTAGTTTTAATTTCTAAGATGCAATCTTCAACTTTGTTGTTTCTTCATAAGCAGCCATGCTATTTCTAAGATAGGCTCAAGTGAAGCTAGAGACATACTGTTTTATAAAATGCTCTAAGCTTCTCAGTACAATCAGAGCTTTCCATTTTCCTGTTCTCTTTTTATTTTTATTATTTACTTACGTTTGTCTTTTTTTGAGACAGGGTCTTGCTCTGCAGTTCAGCCTGGGCTGACCTTGCACTTCTCCTGCCTCAGCCTCACAGAGTGCTAAGATTACGGGTGGACACCACCATGTCTAACTTAAGCATGTTTATAAGTACTGCTCTTTTAAGGCATTGTAGGGTCATGAAAAATATGCAATTCCTTGTGAAAATGGATTACAGTATGGAAAAAATGTAGCCAAAGCCACAATCCACCAATTAATTGGAAAATAACTCATACAACCTTGGGCAGAGATGAGGAGGCAAAGTAGCTGTTAATTATTATGGGTAAGCTTACATTTTTACAGTGAATTTAACCAGCAGGATAAGCCATACATTTCCTTTATCTAGAATGCTTTGCATAATAGTAATAACTACTTTGGGCCATGTTCCATGAAAAAATAATCAAAGAATTAAAAGCAGATGTTATATATTGAGTTACGATCATTTTAAAATAAACCAAATATGCAGCCTTGCACTGCATGAGGATGCTTCAGTGAGGAATGAATTCCTTATATGACAGCAACAGAGAAGACTGTGATAGGCCTGAGAAGCAGCCATTGCTCAAGGATGTGGTAGCTGCCCCAACATCACAGCACAATCCATTGCTCGCATGCTTGTGGTAACACTGGTGTAAATAAGCCTCCTCTGCTGCAGATGTGTAGAAGCATAGCACAATCAGTTACGTACAGTCCATGTACTCTACTGGCTATTGTTATTTTTCAGTATATTCTTTCTACAGATAGAAAAGTATACTGAAAACAATATGCCATGCCATGTTTTACCAGCAGCAGCCTCGAATAGCTCACATTTACCATGTCTCTTATTGTATCAAGAGACCACAAGGAGCACTTGGCTCAGAGTATCCATAAGTCTTGGGTAAGCCCTGTACACCTTATGATCTTTGCCAACAGCAAACTCACCTAATGCTGCATCTCTGTTATGGTTTATGTCTAGTTGTCCCCCCAAAGCCTCATGCAATCATGGGGCAGGGACTTCTAGAGTTTGAGACATGAGTCATGATCCACTAGGATTATGTGTTACAATTGGTTCCTCCCTGGAGCATGACCTGGGCCTGCCTAGGATGTGATTGGCTCCTCCCTAGAGCGGGATCAGGGGCCCATCCTGGGGTATGATTGGTTCCACCCAAGGGCACAATGGGCCCACGTCAGAGTGACTGAGCACAAAGAGACTTTTTAAAGGGCTGTTACTCTCTGCTCCGGTGGGTTGTTCTGCCGCCATGAACTGGATGCCCTCTGCCCTGTTCCACTCAGCCTTGGGCCAGCCGAATATGGACTGAAACCGTCAGCAACTGTGTGCTAAATAAACCTTTCCTTCCTTCATTTTGAGTGTTGGGTATTTGTCCCAGCAACGAGTTAAAGTATCTAAGACAATCTCTCACAATGCATTGCTCCTGCTGAGTGATACATGACTGCCTTGATCTTCACTGAACCTGTGTTTCCTTGGAGTACAGTTCCAACAACACACTGGCTTCAAATGTAGAAACTGAGTTCTAGATCCAGCCAGTGTCCTAACTCATTCTTGATCTTAAATGCATAACCTAAAGGAAGAGCATGAGGCCAAATGATCACTTAGGTTTTTAGCTTTAAAAAATTAAATTTTGTAGACTGAAAGGGGGATGTAGGTGAGTTATTTTGCCTGTTGCTTTAAATATTAAATTTTTCACAGGTGTGGTGTGCATATACCTATAACCCCAGAACTTGAGAGGCTGAGATGGCAGGATTACTGTGAGTTCAAGGCCAGTCTAGGCTACAAAGTGAGTTCAAGCAAAACCCTGTATCAAAAAAACTAAAAAACAAAAAGAAAAAATTAAATTTTACGAAGTCTGTTGGACTTTAGTGTTGGGTGTTATGTACAAAAGAAAAACATAGACTTTTAAAAAACTGACTTTCCTTTTCATAGTTACAGGCTCACAGCAAAACTGAGCAGCATGTACAGAGCCTTCTCACGCAGCCCCTTTCCTTCCACACATGCTTCTCATACCCTGTTTCCAACATTCCCCCAAATAGTACGTTTTCTACAAACTGGGATGACATATTGACACATCATTATCACCAGGGCGCACAGCTTACTTAGAGCTTGTGCTTGATATTATACATTCTGTGAATTTGGCCAGCAGTGTAGTTTCATACAAAGTACTTTCCACGTCTTCAAATTCCTCTAAGCTCTTCTCCCATCTTACTAAACCCTAACAACGACAGATTTTTTCACTGTCTTCATAGTTTTGCTATCTATAAAATGTTAGATAGTTGGAGTCATATAGAATACAACTTTTCAGATTGGCTTCTGTTAGGTATGAACCTATGCAATCCACCAGAACAAGCATTCTGCTGTGAGTAGATTTACTGGGGGTGTTAAGCAGGCTGGCTGTCTAGTGGGTCAAGACAGCAGTACATAAAGGATGAACAGGAGACTTTATAGGATCTTTTAGGGAGCATAATCTCGGGCTGGAACAGCTGATGGAGAGCTAATCTTGGCAGGGCGACCTGGTCTGATGGGGGATCTTTAATGTAAACAAAGGAGAGCTTCGTGGTTGTTTGCCCAGGTCAAAGTCAGGTGGACCTGTTCTGCAGTTTTGGGTTTGGCCCTGTGTGGGGTCAAGGGGGAAAAGGCTGGGGGCTGGGTGCCTGGGAAACCAAGAGGGAGAGTGTTTAGGGCAGGGTGCCTGGGAAACTTTGAGTCCTGGACTATCAGCTTCTTTCATGTAGTAATACATATCTTAAATTTCTGGTATCTCTTTCCATGAGTTGATAGCACATGTTTTCTTAATACTCAATAATATCTCATTGACTAGATGTGTCATAGATTACGAGTTTACCTACTGAAATATATCTTGATTGCTCCTAAGTTTTGGCTACTATAAATAGAGCTGCTTGACAGTCTGAGCACTTACCTGGCAAGCACAAGGACCGGGGTTCCATCCTCAGTACCACATGCCATGCCAACCCTGGGATCCCAGGTGCACTGTACTGGCCACTGAAACCAGGCTTTGTGCCTGCAGAACTGGGGAGACTGAGACAAGAGGATCACTTAGAGTCTGAGCTGCATAGAAAGAACCCTATACCAAATAAATAAATAAATTTTAAAATAAAAATAAATAAGCAAATAGAGCTGCTATAAACATCCTTGTGCAGGTTTTTGGGTAGCCATTTGTTTTCAACTCTTTTGGGTAAATACTAGGGAGTGATATTGCCAGATCATATAGTAAGAATATAATTATTTTGGTAAGCAGCAGGCAAGCTGTCATCTAAAATAGCTGCTCCATTATGTGTTACCACCAGGAGTGTATGAGAAATCCTACTTGCTTACATTCTCACAAGCACTTGGTGTTGATGTTTTGGATTTTGGCTGTTTGACGAGGTATATGGTGGTATCTCTGTTTCAACTTGCATCTCTCAGATGACATAGGGTATGCTTAGTATATTTTTTACATGTTCTTTACTACACCAACTACTGAAAGGGGGTTCTGTGACTGCCCAGAGATATTTGGAAACCCACCAACCACAAGCAAGAGAAGTGTACTGTGTTTTCTGCAGCTGACCTGTTTCTTCAGAGCAGCAAGTGGGCAGGTCATCACCTTGGTTCATAGCCTCTTTATCTTTTAAACCAATTTAGCCAAGAATACATTGTCAGTTCAGTAATCTCAAGAGCAAAATTATTTTCAAAGGTAGGGCAGCCTTTCTCTCATCAGTAGCTAGGGAAAAATAAAATCCAGGCACTATCATACATAATCTCTCAATGTTCCCATTGCCCCTATAATTATCTTATCATGGGCACTGACATGTGGTAAAATCAGAGGAATTATTCCTGTAGATTTGCCCGTCATCACAGGCTTCAGGTTTGTTCTCAGCAGCTGGCGTATTAGCATCTCGTTCTTGGGAATCACACTGCCTGCTTGTTCCCCAGGACTCTAGCAAGCTCAGGGCTCTGTGGTTAATCGTTACCTCTAGCACTCGTTGCTCAACACATTGCCTGCCTAGAAGTTTAACGCTATTGCCTCCACCACCTCTCTCGCTCTCCCATCTGCCTGACCTCACCTCTCTGTTCTTCCCTGGTGGCTTAAACTGCTTTTCTTAAGAGGGAAGCATTTCTCCTTCCTCTAGCCAAAAGAGGCCTTTGAATTGTATAGTTCATAGTGTACTTTTAAATATTTTTAAAACTTGTATATATTCAAGGTGAACAAAGTGATGTTTCAATGTATATACATATGTAGTGAAATTACTACAGACAGCTTAGATAGAAATATTATAGGCAGTCAGACAGATCTGGCCCCTCAAGAGGATCAGTACAGGAAATGGAAACTCATTACAACTAGAAGAGGTACATTTGTTGGAGGCCAGGCCTCAAGATAAAGGCAGAACCACCAGGCCTAAGATAAGTGGTAATATCCCTGCTTTTATTCCCAACTATCTCTGATGCATCCCAGTTTGAAGTTGTATGTTTTTATAATTCAGTCAGTTCTAGCTTGATTTCAATCATTGTCATAGTTGTTGTGTCTATGTTTATTAAATTATTTGTGGAATCAAAGGTACCAAAATGAAACATTTGTTTCTCCAAATTCCTTCATAAATGTAAAATGTTTTTCGTGCTTTGAAATATACTTACATATATTTCTGATTCACCCTGGGTGTGATGACGTTTTCAGTGCTTGGTGGTGGTACAGTCTTCCAGTAAGTAGACAAATCATTTTCCTGGCGTTAGCTTTGTGCCCAGTCCACCTGTGCTTTACTGCTGCTGCTGCTACTACTTTTGCTGCCGCTGCTGGTGGTGCTGCTACCGCTGATGTTGTGACAAATACCACGGCATAGCTGACACTGTAGTGGCCTTACTTAATTTTCTTAATTCTTATTTTGCGAATGATAAAATGGAAAAGATTTTCTTTTTCCTAAAAAATGCAAACCTTAGAGACGACAAGATAGCTCAGTGGACTAAACATCAGCTTAGACAAGTGCAGAGATGGGGTTTGATCCCTAGCACCACATGCTGTGCCAGACCCACCCCAGGCTCTCTGAGCCTGCCAACAGGTCTGAGTGTTGTGGCACCTGCCTGTAATCCCAGTGCTGGGGGAGGGGGCTGAAAATAGGAGGAACATTACGAATCTGAGTTGCATAGTGAGACCCTGTCCCAACTACACAAAATAATAATAATAATAATAATAATAATAATAACACAAAATTTTCGAAAGTCTGGGGTATCACATTTATTCAAAAGGATTGTTACCTATGTGCATCTATGCCTGACCCCATGAGTCAGCTGCTTTTTGGTGAAAGCTGCCCTGAAAGGCAAGAATTCTATATTAAGCATAATTAGAAAAGCATCAGCAGAATGAGCTGAGCAGGCAGAGCAGCCCAGCTCTCGCAGGGGAAGGGAGCATGGAGAGGGGCTTGCAGGGCTTGGTAGAAGCATTTCATTTTTAACATGCACACTAGGGTGCAGCAGAGAGAAGAGTTGTGTGTTCTCTGAGGCTAATGCTCTCAGCTACCGAGGGCGGCAGCTGGCTTAAATCAAGGATGGCTGCGGGGCTAAACAACACCAAAGCTCAGGTAATAATCTTTATTAGATCCTAAATGGATTTCTTTTTCCCTAAAAATGGATTTGATCATAAATTAGGAGTGGAGCTGGCAAGATAGCTCAGCGGTCCACAGTGCCTGCTTAGGCAAGCTTAGGCAGGCGTAGGAGAGTACAGTTCGATTCTGGTGCCACATGCCATGCCACCCTCGCCCTCAGGGCAGCCTGAGCCAGCAAAAACTAATTAATTAATTAATTAATTTAAAAAATCAATTAGGAGTTATTCAAGCTCTAGAATTTAGGAACTCATTTTTAAAAACTTTTAGAGTGTATAATTAAATGCTCATCACTTTGAAATTAGGAGTCAAATTCTCTAACTGCAGTACCAGTAGAGAATGCATTGTTACCCACCTTATTCTGTAAGCCTACCAATAAGGTAATGAATTGAAGATGCTTGAGAAGAGGTCTTCTTCCCATTAAAATATTTGCAACAGTACAGGGGGCCCTTGTCACTACATGGGATTGGTTCTGGGACCTGCTGCTGTCACTGAGCTCTAAAGATGTTCAGGTCACTTCTGCAAGATGGAGGAGAATTTTCATATAACCCGTGCACTTCTTCCTGTAGACTTTGCATCACTTCTGGATTACTGATGATAAATAAAATAAAATTCATACTGATGATGATAAAATTCTCATACATTGTGAATGTGAGGTAAATTGTTAATACTCCTGTTTAGGAGTAATATGCTCAGTACATATCCAAATTTTTTCAAAAATATTCTCAATCTCCAGTTATGTGAATCCACACATGCAGAACCCACTGATCTAAAGGGGTTTGAAAAAAAATAAAAAATAAAGGGATTTGATAGGGAAACAGATTAAAAGTCAAGAATTTGTATTTTAGAGTTGACACACCATCTTTCTTCCTTACATACTCAGCATCCTTTAGCCCATCTGAACCACAGTTTTGCCAATTGTAAGAGATAAAATGAAAGGATAATGGCCTCTAATAACATTGCTTTAATGATCTTTGTGAATTAAAGTATACCAAAGTATTTCTTTCTTTGGGTGGGGAGCGTTACTAGGGATTGAACTCAGTACCTTGCGCTTGCCAGGCAAGCACTTGTTTTACTGAGCTATCTCCCGGGCCCAAAATTTTAAAGGACATGAAAACTCTAATAACCAATATCACAATCTTTCTTTCTTTCTTTCTTTCTTTCTTTCTTTCTTTCTTTCTTTCTTTCCTTTCTGTGGTAGCGGGGATAGAATTCAGGACCCTGCGTTTGCCAGGCAGGTGCTTATTCTACTGAGCTATCTCCCCAGCCCCTAGAGTATTTCTAAAAATGTAAAGTGTTATATAAGTGTTTTATGTATAAGACAAGACATAAATGCAGAAAGAGACTGTACAAATGCTGGAGGAAAAGGAGTATTTCCTCTCTAAATCACATTCCTTTGAAATTTTTCCATTACTGATGTTTTCTAACAAGGACTTATAAGAGAAAAAGAAATAAAGGAAAGGAAAAGCACAGCTATGGGCAACCATTAGGGAAGTTACACTCTGTGTTTTAAGAATGTGAGTTTCACATTTCTGTCCTGAGGGGTCAATATTCACAGTCATGGAAGAAAACAAAATCCTATTTATGAACAAAAACCAGCCCTAAAATTTTCTTGTATGCAGTATAATCTGATGATCAATGTATCCATCTTGCTCATCTCTTTTATTGCACATTTTCTTAGTTTCTCTTAAATAAAAACTCAGCTTTGGGGGCTTTTATGAGGTTTCAGATTTAATTGCCTTATGAAAGACATGGAAGTTTAAAAATAATCATGAAATTTTACTCAGGACTTGGGTTTGATTTGCTTTTGGAAAGCCTGAGCTAATTTTCAATTATTGCTCAAAAATTTATTATGTCTTTTATGAAATTCTTATTTTTGTGATTATATGTCATTGATACTTATAAATGTGCAATACATAACTTAGAATTTTCTTCATAAGCAAGATTGTTCTCTATAAATAGAGAGCAATGCACAATCTATAATATTTTAACAGAATTTTATATTTCCAATACAGAATGCAGTGAAGTGTGAAATTGTTTATGAGTATTTTTGCAAACATTTCCACTTGTCTTATATAGGAGGCCAGAGCCATCTGCAGAGTGTTCTTTTCTAAATTCTGGGTGTCGTTTTACCAGGCTAACATTAAACCTAAGGACTAAATTTAAGAACTAGAACACTGAATTAATCGCATTGAGTAACCATCAAAAAAGCATACTGAAAATAAGATTAAGATGGTCATCTTCTTGGATTCCTTTTGCATTGCCCCCACGTTATCAGCACTTTGCTGGTTTTGGCTAAGTGAGATGCACTGCTCTTGGATAGCCACTTGTGCTTACAGTTATGCATCTGAAGTTGTCTGGGTTTCAAACTTGAGAACAATATTCTGAGTGTTGCTTCATACTTCACATCCCATCAGACATTTTCTTATGACTTGGATGCTTGCAAACTCACCAGTGAGACTCAGAGGGCTGCCCAGCCTTTGTTTAGGTGTAATAAGTAGTTTAAATTACGTTTGTGTCAACTAGTTTTTGTACTTTTGTGCAAAGATAATTGTAAGGCAGTCTGTGCTTGGCAAGTTTTAATGACCTTAAGTGATGTATAATCTACACCAAGTAAAAGCACTCATTCAAAATGTATAATTAAATACATTTTTCCAAATGTCTAGATCCGTGTAACCAACCACTACATCAAATTACAGAACATTTGCTCTCCCCAGGAAGGCCCCTCTTGCAAACTTTTGGTCCATTGATCTCTCCCACACCGCTATGCATTGGATTTCTAGCACTGCTGAAAGAGCATCACATAACTGAATCTTGCAGCACATATCCGCTGTGTCTGGCTTCTTTTGCTCAGCATTATGTTTTGAAATTCATCAATTTGTGACCTGAGTAGTTTGTTTCTTTAGATCACAGAGAAGTATTCCATTTCATGGCTATATCAAAGTTCGCCTTCAATCAATGTTCGAGTTGTATACAGTTTAGGGTTGTAATAATTATAGCTAGTCTATATTTTCAGCCCAAGTTTTAGTGTTGATGTATATCTTCATTCCTCTTTGGTGCATACACTTGGCTTTTAGAGTGTAAGTGAATGTTTAGCTTTACAATGAATTGATGATTGCATTCTGTGGTGATGGGACCATCTTACACTCCTACCTGTGAGAGCTTTGGTGACACTCTGTCCTTGTCCCCTGCATGCTCTGCCAGTTTTCTTTACTAGAGACATTTCAATACCAGTATATTTTGGCTCACTGTGGTCTTAGTTTCTTGATGACTGAGGATGGTGACCAGCTTTCATGGGTTTGCATTCATTTATATATCCTTACTGTGAGCACTGTCCACTTGTAGCTTTTCCCACTTTATCAGTTTATTCTCATATTCTAAATTTGTAAGACTTCTTGGGAGATAGCTCAGCAGTCTAAAGCACCTGCTTAGATAACCACAAGAACTGCAGTTCGATCTCCGGCACCACACACTGCGTCAGCCCCATCCCCAGGACAGGCTGAGCCGGCCATAATATAAATAAATAAAGTTTTTTTTTAATAAATAAAGACTTCTTAATGCATTCTAAATGCAAATCTTTTATCAGGTATGTGTTTTGTAAATACTTTCTCCTCATAACATTAAAGAAAAGTTTATGTTTAAATGAGTGAAAAAGGATAAACGGCTTGTTTATAAATGTAGTAAAGAGCAGACTTTTCATTTTAACTTTATTGGAGTCCATTTAAATGTGTACTATAATTTACAAGTTATCTGAGTTTAAGGTTTTCGTTAGGGAAACATCTTTTATTATGGATTCAAATTATTTAATGGCAAGTGCCACTTTGAATGAAGACCCAATTAGCCACTCGGAATTTTTATTGTAGGTTCAGTTTTTCTCAATTCACAATTTTCATATATTTAGAATATTTTCTGTATCTTAGCATTACCAATTTAAAATGTATGCCTGTTTTGATTTGGTCATATACTCTGTCAGTTTTCAAACTTTTGAAATGTTTTGAAGTTGTCATATAATGCAGCATATGTCTATGTTGATGAATAAATAGTTCGTGCGCCATTAAAACAAATATGTATTATGTGGTTACTGGAGAAAGTAATTTGTAAATGACAATTTAGTGGAGTTAGTTGATAGTATTTTCCAAATTGTTTGTATCTTTGTGGAGTTTTTATCTACATGGGGCCAGGGATATAGCTCAGCAGCATAGTGGCCTGCCTGGCAAGTGCAAGGTCCTCCATTTGATTCCAGGTACCACACACACACACACACACACACACACACACACACACACAGAATTTTTATCTACTTAACATATTAACTACTTAAATAATAATCATAAAAAATTCCAATTTATTGTTTATTTCCTTAATTTTACCAGTTTAACTCCTATATCTTGAAGTTCTGTTATTAGTGTATTTTTAAACTTGCTATATATTACTGATAAGTTATATTTTTCAACTTTCTGAATTTTCTTCCTAAGTAATATTTTTTGCCTTGAGGATGATTTTATTCTTAAAACAGTCCTGTCAATTTTCTAGTTTTCTGTTCT
>PVKN010027080.1:0-13623 GCA_004027915.1 Capromys pilorides | reverse complement strand
GCCTTCTTGGGGTCCCTGGGGGTGGGAATGGCTAAGAGGCAGGACTGCAAAAGAGAAGACCCAGACAAGCACATGCTGGATAACTGGCCACTGCCCAGGACCAAGGAAGCGTCCAGAAAAGCCTTCCTGTTCACTGCTCTGAGAATCACAACAGAGATGGTAAAGATACTAATTGCCGGGACACCCAAGGCAGAATTTACTGTATGCCAGGCACCGTTCTAGGCACAGAGACTAACCCATCAGTTCTTACAATGACCTATGAGCTGAGTACTACTGTGATCTTCCCTTCATAATCAAGGAAACAGAGGGAGCAATAGGTCAACAACAAGAGACTGATAAACTAACAAGGGTAAGTAGCCAACAGATGGTAGGCTAAACTGTTTTTTTTTTTTTTGTGGCCAGCTCAGCCCACCCTGGGGGAGGGGATGGCACAGCATGTGGTACCAGGGATCAAATCTGGGTTCCTATGTGCTTGCCTAAGCTTGCCTAAGCAGCACTTTAGACCACTGGGCTATCTCGCCGGCCCCTAGACTGGATTTCCGTCCAGGTAGGCTAGCACGAGGATGCCTAGTCTATGGTTCTCGACACATACCATGACAGTGTGATAGCAAGGGCCAAAAATTAGGAAACATTCATTCACTCCCATGAGCATTAATTTCTTCCTCAATGATCTCAGGGAGGCCGCTTATCAGAGAAGATCTTATGGCTATGGTTGAACTACGACATATATTTTATTTTATTTTTGCGGAACCAGGGATTGAACACAGGACCTTGCACTTGCCAGGCAGGCACTTGTGCCCCTGAGCTATCTCCCCAGCCCTACAACACATATTTTAGGGATACCGGCAACATACTACCATTTACTAGACCCCTGTTACCTTCCAGGTATGCTGCTGGGTGTGTTAAATAGGTTATCAGGTTTGATTTTCTAGGCCATGCGGGGACTACGGAAGGTGGCCAGGATGAATGAGACAGCACATGCACTGCCCTCAGCCATGGCACGTGCCACCTCTGCCCAGTGCACTGCAGGCACTGCGCCTCCATTCTCTCCCGGGCAGGAGCCTCTGGGTCCCTTAAACAGCTTTCCTGGAGACACCAGATGCCTTGCCAGGAAGCGATGGGTGTCTAAGAGCATCCAGATGCCCAGGAATGCAAGGCAAGCTCCACAGTGGCCCCAGCCCTCAGGGTTACCTGCTTCACAGTCGAAGGTGTAGGTGGCCAGGCGCAAGGTGGTGGCACAGACGCTGCAGCGGAAGCACTCCCGGTGGAAGAAGTGGCCCTCGGCGCTCAGCCGCTCCATCACGTACACGCGCTTCTTACAGAAGTAGCAGGTGTCGCTGCCGCCCACGTTCGGGGGAAATGCCTTTCGCGTGGAATCCTGGGGCAGGAGGGAAGAGCAGTGTGAGAGCCAGGGAGCCCTCGCAGGCCAGGCCTCGGCCTCTAGAAGTTTCCAGTCAAGTCACCAGGACCTCCAGGTCTCTATCGGCTTCTCATGTGGTAAGGTTCACACCTAGCTGAGACCCAGTGCCACAGGGACTCCTCCCCAGGCTGGTGCGTCTGGTCCTGTGTGGGAGCGACACTCCATGGTCCAATGCAAGAGCATCTCCCATAAATACATCTGCCCAGGTATGTCCCCTCCAGGACCTGTTCCTGGGGTTAAATGGAGTTCAGCATGGAGTCAGTGCTGGGTCTTCGCATGGCCTGGCCCCCTGAAGAGACTTAGTTCAGACGAGAAAAGCTGGTGGCCTCAAATACGATTGAGACAATAGAAAAAAAGGGGCAGCCTGGCTGTCAGATTCCCAAAAGCAAAGTATAGGAGGGCTGGGGCAGGGAGGGCAGGTGACTCTGGGGCAGAGGCCAAAGGCAACTGGAGGAACTGTCCAAGCACAGTGTGGGCATGGCAGCCCATGGCCTCACACTCTCATCATACTGGTTTCGCAGTCTGACGTGAGGGGTGGCTCAGGCTGGACGCCAGACCCTGTTGATTAGGGATGCTGGATGAGGTGGACAGCCACAGGCAGCCTGTGCACTGAGCACTTCTTCAAAGCCACAGGAGGGGGACAGGGTGCTCTGCCTTGGGAATCAGGCACAAGGACCCAACTGGTTGCTGTTTTGTCACTGAGGAGATAGAGGTCCTTCTGACCTCTGCTTGGGTCCAGCCCATTCCCAGCATCCTCAGGTCTCTTGAGAAGGGCAACCTTCAGTGACCCGAGCCTGTCTCTGCATCCAGCGCCCTCATCCTGCAGGCCAGAGCCCGTGTCTGCAGGTGAAGGCTGACAGATGTGCAGCATCCTTACCAGGTCTGGAGAGGCGGCCTGGGCCTTAGGTCTGTGGTCATTCAAGTACAGATTGACCAGGACTTCCGCTGCAGCCCCTATTCCGCTGGACACTTTCCCTACTGTCAGCTAGCCAAGAGCGGAGGCAGAAGAACAGAGACAAAGGAGAGGCCGGTTAGCACCCAGAAGGAAGAGTCAGTAAGGCAGGACATGGGCGAGGGCTCCACAACCCATGCCACAGCCACAGCCACAGCCACAGGACAGGAGGACAGATGGCTGGGCACTCAGAGATGGAGAGGAGGCAAGAAAGAAAACTCTGAAGCCCGCAAGCAGGCACATACTCTATCTACGATTCTACTTCTCATGGTGCCCAGAGCCACTGGAATCAGACACAGACAGGAGAGTGGTAGACATGGCCTAGAAGAGGGGCAGCGGGAGTTACTGTTGATGGACACAGCTTTAATTTTATAAGATGAAAGGGCTCTGGAGATGGGCGGTGGTGACAGGTGCATAGCATTATGAATTTACTTGATATCACTGATGTGTACACTTAAGAGGGTTCCAATGGTAAAGTTTAATTGCCTTTTAGTACAATACAATATGGGGACATATATTTAAAAACTTATGGCCCTGAGTAAACCTGGAGACTAATAGGACAAGATCTACTGCAGCTGTGAGAGACTCCCTGGATCCTTAGATGCCCAGAAGGGGCAAATGAGTCCCAGAGAGTGGAAGGGACCTATTTAGCCAATAAACAGAAGGCTCAAGGAGGTTCTGTCTGGAAGGCTCGGGAAGGTTCTCAGGTCTCCGGACCTCAGCCTGGGCCTTCAAGCCTCTCTCATCCAGGCCTGGGGGTGGGGGGGGGCTGTGCTGTTTGGGCCCAGTAACTCCCCGCAAGTCTGCATTGCACTTGGGTCCCCAGAGCCTGCAAGAGCCTCTGGGACAGGACGCCGAGCAAAGGAGAGCAGGACCCGGAACCAGTCCTCACAGAGAGAGGCGCGTCCGTGTCCTCCTCTGCCAGAGAGCTGCCATCTCAAGGGCTGGGGCTGCTGAGGAGGCTGCGGGGCCGGCACAGGCCTGGGACCCAGCTCTGCCACTGAGAGGCTGGGGCTGAGCTTCTGAGATCCAGCTCCTCACTTGGTAAGATGGGGATCACTGTACCTGCCTCATGGATTTATGGAAAGGTCTGAGTGAGACCAGGGTGCTTACGTGCATGGCACTCAGCAGACTCTGGGCCTGAGGTCCAGGTAACCTCGACTCCTCCTGCTGTGTGTCCCCTGCCTCTAGCGCACCCAGCTTTGTCTCCGTCAGAAAGGCCCACAGGCCACCTTGGCCATCTGCAGTGGCTAGGGGCGGAGTGAAGGCTGGGCTGCCCTAGGCTGAGGAGGGACCGGGGTAGGGAGTTCTGTGGCAGTGCCCCTTGGGCTCCAGGGCTGGTGCTGGGCAAAGAGAACCCAGAGTGGGGGTGGAAGGAGTTCCGAGTGAACCCTGGAGGTACCGCCTGATGGTGGGTGGTGAGCATGCCACATGCTGGCGGTGCCACAAATGCCTGGGTCCCCTCCCCATGTGAAGGGGCTGGGGAGGGGCCCCAGGGGACAGCTCAGAGCATGGCCTAATCACACAAGCCCCTCGGCAATGCCCTGCTTGCTGCCTTCTCCCCATAGCTCTGAAACCCCTCTCCTGGGGACACTGCTAGCCCCACCCAGTATGAGATTCTGGAATAATGTTTCAGATCCCTGGACTCTGGAGGGAGGGGGATTCTATTCCTGCCTAGTCTCCAAATCCAGCTCCTGGGAGGAGAGGCTAGAAGGAGTGGTTAGGCTGCAAGGTCTCTGGGCAGACACAGGGCCACCAGGAGCAGGGCCCAGGCTGTGAGGGCAACGACACTCTGTCTGAACCCAAGGCTGCTCCCGGGATGCCACCTCTAATCTGGTAACACATTGTCTCAAATCCAAAGCAGGAGGTTCGGAGGACAGTGAAGCAAAGGATAACAGGCCCCCACTGCCCCAGGAGCACCACAGGCCAGCTCTTCCAATTCTAGCAAACATGCAGGCGCCCTAGGAACAGACACAGAGGGGAGTGCAGAGCCCAGCGGGCTGGGGAGACCACACAGCCCAGGAGACCCCGCCTCTCTCATCTCAGATGCCCACCACTCAGAGCAGCTTTGGGATGATCTGTGTGTGCAGCTCTGCTGGGGCAGGTGGGGCCCCCAGGCTCTGGCAGACGGGGCGACCTCAGGCTTTACAAAACCTGCCGCTTCCCGGGGTAGCAGCTGCCACCCCTCCACCCAGCCCCACTCTGGCTCCGCCTCAGAGTGACTGGGACTCTGCCTCCAGGCGGCTCCCTGCCACTGCAGGAGGCTTTGCGTGCTGAGAAGCTTGGCTCCTGCTTCCAGGGAGGCTCAGGCAGGCCAGTTCAGCACAATAAGCCATTGTTTGCCTGATTCTCCACTGCGCATGGGTCCCTAATGTATCCCTTCTGTCAGGAGCTGCAGGATAAAATATATTCTGATTTATATTTAAGTAAAGAGGGCAGGGCAGGCGAGATAGCCCAGAGGACTAAGCACCTGCTTACTGAGGCAAACGCAGGGACCGGGGTTCCAACCCTGGTACCACATACTGTGCCGCCCCACCCCCAGGCGCACTGAGCCGGCTGCAGAGACCACGCGTGGTGGCGCAGGCCTGTAATCCCAGTGCTGCGGAGGCCAAAAGCAGGAGGATCACTATGAGTCTGAGCTGTATAGTGAGACCCGGTACCAAAAAAAATTAAGAAAGAAAGAAAGAAAGAAAGAAAGAAAGAAAGAAAGAAAGAAAGAAAGAAAGAGGGCATAGAAGGCAGAGAGATTTTCCTTCAGTGCTGCCAGCCCAGTCTAGCCCCGTGTGTGAGCTGGCTCTGTGGTTCTCTCCAGGAAAGGCAGGGGGTGGCGCCCTGACACCCACACACAGCGATCACCTCTCTGGTGGAGCAGACCAAGAGGAGGTCCCTAAGGAGACCTTACTAAGCACTTAGCTCTGGGCCACTGCGCTCCTGAGCAATTCTGACCCGGGAGCGATTACAAAGCAGGCAGAGAGCCCCGAGCTTGCTGGAGGGCACCTCCAAACCATGCTCGCATGCAGCTCCTGCTCTGTTCTACCTGCCGGGGACGTTGTCCCGAGAATCCAGGGAGAAGACCATACCTCATCCTTCCTCCAGGATGAGCCCCAAGGCTCCTTTCTCCCACGGGCATTCAAGCATATCCTCTGAGAAGGGCATGGGCCACGCAAAGGAACTGAGCCAAACTGAAGCTATCCTTAGGGTGATCCCCACTGGGGTTCAGCTGCCCTTTCCAACCTGCTGGAGCCCACTGCAGCCCCCAGGATGGACACTAGGGCTTCTAGGAGAGGAAGCCAGGCCATGGAGAACTTGACTCAAGGGATGTGGCAGGACATGTGGTGATGGCCAGTTGCTCTATGATTGCCAATGCTGCCCTCACGGGCTGCACGCTGACCAAGGCCAGCCCCTGCCCAGGCCTGCAACGGAGTAGCCCTGCTGGAGTCACGTGGAGAGTGACCAGGTTTCTGTCTTCTGAGGAATAAAGACATGCTCACCTCACAGAGAAGCTTCCAGAGAACACTTCCTGGTGTCGACCCAAGAGCCGCAAGCACTCAGCAGGGCAGGTTACACACTGAGTGGTGAGCCACACATGTGCCCAGGGAGGGCTGCTCAGGGGGGCACTTACAGCTTGGCTGGGTGCAATTCACCCACATGCCCACTCAGGCAATTTGAGGATTTCACCAAAAACAGTTAGCTCCTACTCACTAGGTTTTAATCATTAGCAATGTTAGAATCTTACAGTAGGATCCCTTAAAATTTTTTGAAATTCTTATATTTTTCAAGACATGGTGAATTTTTCTCCTTTCGAATTCTAATTATGTCTCAGCCAATTAGCACAAGCTAGAATAGTTGGACATTTCAGGCGGGCTATCAATTCATTACTTAGGTAGACCTCACGGGTACCATTGCCTTTCTGTGAACCTCAGCTCCTTCACTGATAAAATGGGGAGACTCCTATCAGCTTTGCAGGTATGCAGAAGAGTCAGAAAGGATCTGGGAAACCAGAAGGCCCTGGGGAAGAAGTTAAGGAGCTCAAAGCCCTGCTTTAGTACAGGGCTGATTCCATGTTCTAAGACTTTCACTCTTCTCACTTAGGAGAGGAGACTTTCACTGCAGGAGCAGGAATAATGTAGCTCCCCCAGAGCTAGGTGGTTTCTTTCCCAATTTAGATTTAAACACAGCCATAAAACACAGTTCCAAGCATCAGTGCCAGAGGTTGCAAAAGACACTGGCCCTCCACCAAGAGGCATCGTTCAGGCACTCCTGTCACCTCAGTTAAGAATGGAACAGTCTCTCTCTGGAAGCATTTTTCACACTGTGCTCCACCATCTCTCTCTGCAGGCTGTAGTCCCTGGTACCAGTGGCACTGCAAAGATACTCTGAATAAAGAAGGAAGCAGGCTCCCAGGGATTAGGTGTCCACACGATGGGACAGCCCTCCTCAGGCCTGGAGCTCGGTCCCAAAACACTAAGATCTGGTGCTCAGCCACCTGAGGCTGTGGGGCCTGTTCTGGGCATCAGATAAGTTAAGCTTCTGGAGCTTTGCAGCAGAGGCCTTCTGGGAAGGGGAGGACTCCTTGGGTAGGGCCAGAGGAAGTCTCCTGAGTCCATGCGGGCAAGGACATCTTCACTGAGGAGTCCTCCGATCAGAAACATCAGAGGCAGGGTTGGACCTGACTCCATGGGGTTAACTACCCCTTGCAAGGGAAGGGAAGGGTAAGGAACTGGAAGAGACTTCTTTAAGGGGATCTGGCAATTGCATCATGCAGGCACGCTTTCTGGGTGTGACTTCTCAGTGAGCCCCCCCCCCCCTTTGTCCTCAGTGCCAGGCTTGTGCTGCTGATCACAGGCACAGCCCTGCAGGGTGAGTCTCAGCATTTCCTTTAGCAGGTGAGGTAGCCAAGGCTCAGGGAGGTTATAATTCACTGTAGTTAAGTGGCTGGGATGGAGGCGGAAACCTGGATGGTCTGTTATTTGTTTAGAAAGACAAGGATTGACATGCCTTAGAGGTCAATGACAGCTTTCTTGTACAAGCTTCTTTTACTAGGAAAGAGACCGTTCTCTGAGACTTTGGGTATTTTGTCTCTAATAGGTGGGTGTAACATTACAGCACCCTCAGGAGTGCTTGATAACACCTCTGCGTCACAGAGAGGAAGCGAGGTCTCAGAGAGGCCCATGGCCTCTCCCGAAGTCACAGGGTGCATGACTGGGGTTTTGAACCTGAGTCTTACTCAGAGCTCACTTTTTCCCCACATTCAGCTTCCCTGCCTCCCCAGCACCCAACAGCACTCTGCATATTCAAATCCACAGGCTGGAATGCATGCCGGAGACCTTCAAAATGTTGCCTCACTCTATCTGTGGGGTAGACGGAGGGAAAATAAGATTGGAGGTGGCCTCGAGACGTACCCTTGGACCAGACGGAGCCAAAGGAGACTGCTCAGCCAAAACCTGCCCCGTGGTTCCATTTCCAAAATGCAAATCTCTACACTAAACCCTGCAAATCCTGTCTTAAAACAAACACCCTCCAGAGCAGAGGCAGCTCCTCTTCAATGCCCGTGGCTCTTCAGATGCAGGAGGACCAAGCCTGGGCTTTCAGCCTGGGGAAGCAGTGCCCCGCTCAGGGTGCAAATGCTTGCCGCCCTCCTGCTCTTGCAAGAGGTCAACACTTGTGGCAACAGGCAGCAGCACCCACGCCACTGGCCAGAGCCACATGGCCTCTCTCCTCAAAGAAAGAAACCACTGGTTTGTAGGGAGCAGAGAGCAGTAGAGGAAGCTGACTTGATGAGGTGGCTGAGAGAAAAGGTGCTGGGGACTTAAGACTGGATATGGATCACACGGGCTAAGGCTAGTAAGGAGTTGGGCCCTGCAAGAGGAGGTTCAAGACTCCTGGAGATTGTTCGGGCCAGCAAAATATCCAGGCCCATAAGTCAGCGCAGCAACTGAAAGAGCAAGTGGATCCTGCAGGCAGAGACCCGGCTGCTGAGTCTCTTGGAGCCCGTGGCTTAAGTCTGCATCCAGTGGGGAACGCAAGCTTCTCCTGAGAAGTCGGCCTGCTTCTGCACACAGGAGAGGCGATGACTACTGGATCCTCTGAACTGGGGTGTAGGGCTCTAGGGCAGCCACGGAAGATACTGTCTGCTGGGAGGTTGCCAAGATCTGCACATCTGTTTCCAAGCGCACTTTTCTTACTCCAGCTCCCCTGAATTGAGGCATCCTGGGGTCCCTGGGCAATCCGAGCAGCCCTGGTTCTCTCCCAGGGAGAGAAGCCCTGAGCTCCCTCGGGGTGAGATAAGGGTGTTTATCACTAGGTCGTTACCTGTTTTAGGGGGCAGCCAGCTCTGTCTTCAGAGTCAGCTGTGATTCTGCCAGACTATGTGTGCAAAGCTTGGTGGCGCATTCATGGCAGGGAGGTCTGGGAGGAAGGACGGCGTGGCAGAGGCTGGCGAGCTCCTTTGGGGCACTGCTTACAGTTGAGAACTCGCGGCCCCAGCCCTGTCTACAATGGACTCCCAGGGGGGTTGCAGGGCCCCGTGAGTATGGGCACTTGGAGAAACTGAGACACAAAGAGATTCAGTGGCTGGCTTGGCATCTCAGAGTGACCCCTTACAAGAGCTTCCCAATTATTCCAAGGCACACTGAAGGGCACCTCAGCCTATAACTAACATGTTGGTAGCTGTGGAAGCAGCCTAACTACACCATCATCAGATGGCCAAGGTTGGGTGGGATAAGGAACATGGGGGCGGCTGTTCTCCTACAACCACAAGAAAAAAAGAAGCACATAGGGCCGGGGAGATAGCTCCGAGGCACAAGTGTCTGCCTGGCAAGTGCAAGATCATGAGTTCAAACCTTGGTCAAAGCCAGGTCCACCTGCACCCTACCGGCCCTGAGTGTGGGGCTTCACACAGACACAATCTTGGGCCTTGTTTCTCTGACAAGCCCCTTATACCACAGAGATCACTGGACTGGGAGTCGGGGGTCCTGGCCCTCATATTTGCCCTGAACCTTTTTTTTCTTTCTTTTTTTGGTGGGACTAGGGTTTGAACTCACAACCTTACACTTTCCAGGCAGGCACTTGTGCCATGGAGCTATCTCCCTGGCCCCCTGAACCTTTATTTTCTAATCTGTGGTTCTGCTCCTGCTCAGGGAGACCTCTCTTGCCTACCCCACTTAAAATTGCTCCCCTTCCCAGTGTTTTAGGCTGGGAGTCCTAAGTCCAAATTGTCCTAGGAAGTCTTGCCTTAGTTTCTTATATTCTGTCCTATAATTTACCCACATGTCAGGTGACTTGATAGCTTACTTCCCCCTACCAGAATGTAAGCTTCACCAGGTAAGGATTTCACTCTGATTCACTGGAGCATATAAGAATACAGAATACCCAACACTGAGTTGCCATTGACTAAACATTTCTTGACTGAATGAATGAATTTATGAATGAATGAATGAATGTTCACTTATTGGCTTCACAAGTGATACTTATTTACAGCTGCTTGCAGAGCTCAACTCAGGGATCAGTTCAATGACAAGAAGCACGCCTGTCAGTCCCAGAAACTCCTCCAGTCCCCGCCAGGAAATGAATGCTATGAGAAACCACGCCAGGAGACTTAAGCAGGGTGGCAGCTTTTCTTGTCCCAGTTCTAGCCATAACAGCAGTGAGTGACCAAGCCAGGTCATCCTAAGCAGCAAATCAGGGGCAAGGTACAGTTCACCAAGGCTCCCCTCAGCAGCTAGAGAGGGACTGGACCAAGAAGCAAGATGTGGCCACCCATCCACGAGCAGCACCGGCCACTGCCTGGCCAGTGCCCTGTTCCCTTATCAAGTCCCCATAATCCCATCAAGGAGACAAAAGTCCTTTTCTTACAGCAGGGAATATTTCCTGGATAAGGATCTTCCCCGCAGCATGTCCGGCAAAAGGGGTGTCTTGAAACTTGGCTGGCATGGCTGGTTCAAAAGCCCACATCCACTCATAATGCTCACTAGCATGTGAGAAAAAGACTGCTCTTATGCTGGGGAAAGTCAGGGCCCAGACAGGTCATGAGGTTTAGGCCAAACAACTGCCCCATGGCTGACCTGGGTCAGGATGCTAGATATCCTCATAGCTTGACCCTGGCTCCTTTCTGTGGTATCAATATTGGATGTTTGTGTTCCTCTGTGTCACCTCCTACTGCCTTGCCCTGCCCTGCCCTGCTGGAGGGTGCATCACACTTACAGTGGAGGGATGTGGCTAGAGAGATTTTTTCCTCCCTTCTTGGGGAACCTACCTATACTTGTCTCCCTAAGGAGGTACGTGCCAGTGGGGGAGGAACCTCCAGCTACATTAGGACGAAACCTGAAATTTCTCACTAACGCAGCAGCACGAAGTTGGTTTGTGGAAGGAACCTCTGAGGATGCCTCTTAGCCCCGCCCACAGCCTGCCAGGTTCGCAGGAGCACAGCCTTCCCACAGGTGAAACAGTGGCCCAGCCCCTATGGTGACTATTAATTTAGTTTTTGAGGGGGTGGTGGGTTACTGGGGATCAACCTAGAGCCTCACCTTTGCCAGGCAGGTACTGCACCACTGAGCTACATATCTGGTCCCCTGACTACTGTTAGGGATGCATTTCCTAATCCACAGGCAGAGTTAACCCCTGCCTCTGTCTTAGGGGGAGACACTGCTGCACAAGCATGGGGCTGGAATGCAGGGGACCCTTCAGCAGCTTAACATAATCCGGAGAATAAGATGAAAGTCCTAGCGCACGGAGCATAGGGCCCCTCACCCTCCACATCTCCACGAGTCCTTCTGTTCCCAAATCCAGACCACAGCGGGCATTCTGTCTCCCATCCCGTGTCTGCTTGGCCTTCCTGCGCTCGCATGTGCTGGTCCCTGTCTAAAACCCCAGCCCTACACTCCCGCCTAGCAACGCCCATCCCTGCAGCCTTCACCACCCCTCCCACACCACCTCTTCCACCCATCCTTCCAGGCCTCTCTGCTCTCTCTTCCTACGATCTGGCCTTTCAACCACTTCCAGAACTAATGAATAGAAGTGTATTATGTTCGCCATGTGAAATTGCGATTTTTTGGGTCAACCCTGACAGATCTCAGCAATTCCATACAGTAGAAATGTGGTGAATGATTTCAATGATCTTGTGCTGTTTTCATCCAAACTGCAGTCAGAGACCTTTATTTCCCCTCTGTTTTCTGTGCATCTGGCAAAGAGCTTGGCACCAGCTTGGCCCTTGACTAATCCTCGCTGGATGGGTGGGCACTGTTTGTCAGGGCTTTTCTACGCAGCCTGCTCTGTGGCGTTGTGTGTTCTAACCCTGAACCAAAGCCAAATCCAGGACTGTAGTAAAACCTCTGGACAGTTCTCCTCCCCGCTCCAGATGTTTGTCTGAGCAGGCCAAGCGGTGCATGGGGACATCTCGGCGCATGCAGCACAGGGGACAGCACACGGGGCAGAGCAGCTACCTTTCTGGCAGGAGAAGCAGAGTCAGCGGCTGCTGGAGAGGAAGTAGCAGCTGGATCAGAAGACGGAAGGCAAGAGGGAGAGGATGGAGGAGGAGGAGGAGGAGGAGACAGGCCTTTGGAGGGCAGTTTATTCTGTGTGGAACAGAGACAGAGGAGACCAGGATTACCCCAGCAGCCTGCACAGTGCAACTCGACTCCCACACGCAGCCTGTGCCCCCGGGGTGAGAGACACCAAGTTCTGGGGCTTGGGACCAAACAGAAACCTGTCTTTGGAGCCAAGCGGGATTATGTGGCCTCTGGTTACGCTGCCTTCTGCTGTCGCTTCGCCAGCTCCCTGTCACAGCCTGAGCAGATGTTCCACCGCCCTCTGCCCCACCCAACAATGCTAACTCCAGAGACCCTGGCCCTGGAGTCTGGCCTGGAGCAGCAGCTGCAAGCTTAGCAGGGAGACTACCAGGCCACTTGGGATGGACGGCGTAGCAGGGGCCTCTGCAGCTGTGGGCAGGCGACGGTGCTGGCTTCCTAGCAGCCCAGCGGGCCCTAAAAATGAACCCAGGATAAAACAGGCCTCCCGCTGCTGCTCCTTCACTGATTCTACCAGGGAGCAGGGGCCACGGGCCTGGAGGACACAGGTGAGAGCGGCAGAGGAAACGTACTACAGACAGGCTTGCCGCAGGCGGTGGGGGGGGCTTCACCCCTGCACCCGCCGATGGGCCTCAGTATCAATGCTGCCGGCTCCCTGGAAACATCTACTTCTTCTCCCAAGTTTCCAAATCAGTACCTGCCTTGGAGGGACTACATTTCCCATGCTAAGGAAACGTTTTGCTTCTTGGCTGGCTTCTGGCCCCAGAGGAGCTGAGCCCAGGGAGTAGCTGTGGTGGTAACATTCACGGCCTCCCTGACGAGGCCCATGAGCCTCCCCGTTTCGTGCCCCACAGCAGTGTGAGCACCTGGTTTGCTTCCACCTTAAAGACATTGGGGGTCTTCCCCATGGCCAGCACCTCCCCTTTAATGTGGCTCCAAGGACACTTAGAAGTGACAAGTGTCTCTAGGCTTTAACAGCCTTCCTTTCTGTGTGGAAGCCGTTCTTCTTGATGGGCTTATTTTCCTTTTGCCATGATATAGCATATTGGAATCTTTGCATATTTTTTTTCAGATGCCACCCACTAACTGTTTAGTGGCTTAAAGATACATAATTTCCCATCATATAAAATAAGAGAGAAGCAATCTCCAGAGTGCGACTCATGGTCACCTGGCTGGACGCCCAGCACGTGGGTTTCCAAGGCCCGTAACAGCCTTGATTTACCTGTGGGAACTCCCCGTGTCCAAACATGGAGGCGAGGTGAGCCGCCTTCTCCTTAATGTTCTTTTGGTGAAATTCCCTGTTGGCCAAGTTCTGAGCCCTCTTCTGCAGTTGAGGTGAGAAAGGAGAGAGAAAAGGCACAGTGACAGAGACTGTGACAGTGACAGAGGCGGAGAGGGCTGCTCCAAGTGGAAGCCCGGGGCTCTGGAGCTTGGCACCCCAGCCCCACACACAGCAGACAGAAGACCAGGAAGGAGCAGGAGGGGAAGGGGCCCCTCAAGGTCAGGAGGAGGACAGCGAGGACGGAAAGCCACCCAGACACAGACAGGGCAGGGCCAGCGTGCTCTTTCACCTGGAGAATCTTCTCCTCCACTTGCTGCAGCCGCCTCAGCACCCCTGAGAGAGCCAGTGCTCCCTGGCAGGCAGGAGGCAGGGAGGCGAGGTTTTCTGGGCTGCCCAGCTGCAGGTCAGACTTGGCCCTGGCTCTCCAGGGCCGGCTTGGACACTC